>JAQIWI010003472.1:0-10119 GCA_034698825.1 Deuterosminthurus bicinctus
TCGCAAAGATTGTTATGGAGAGCTCAATTTCATATCTGCAGGACTCAAATGTAGAACAGTTGATCGCTAGGCCGTTGGATAGTTCCTGACTTAGTACTCATTGTAGTCTTAGAAATTTTTCCATATCCTCATTCAAATGTAGAACAAAGAATGGAGGCCCGTCGTCGTCGTTGTCAAAGCAATGATCCCCGTAGTCCAAATTGGTGGACTGTGAGCTCTCGTTGGTTAGAATGACAAAGAGTTGTGGAAAAATCCTTGCAAAATTCCTAGTAGAATTCCTAGTAGAAGTCTTTTCAAAGTCAAAGCTCTTGGGGATTATGTATTTTCGAAGAGCTTCTTGGCTGTAATTCCATGAAAAGAAAGCAGCTGCTATCGTTAGCAGACATCTTGGAAACCTGACTGTGGCAAAACCCGATTGATAGGAAAGGCTCGAGCTCAGAATTCCTCGTTTGCGTGACACAATGATGGGACTTTTGTGAGCCGGCAAGACGAACAAGTCGTCAGTATCCACGACATTAGTAAGACATTCCGAGTAGAGGTCAATCAGTGGTGAGATATTTAGTAACGGATCTACTTGGTAGTTTAATGTCGGCGGGTAGGTCGAAATAATGCCGGACATGTTTTAATATGCGAAAACTCTGCTTTAGTAAGCTACAGAAGGTGGACAAGTTTGGTAGTGCCTAAAGCCCTGAGTTTTCTTAGAGCTCCAGATGGTGGTTTGCAAGTATAAAGTCGTTAATTGCTTCTTCTTTCATTGCCACTACAATTTAAATAAATTAAACTGGTATCACTGTTCTTTCTGTCGATATAAATTCATGAAATACCGAGTTTCGACTACTACTGTACTTGAGGTTCTTTTAAATGAGACACTTTAGAAGTGCTCTTTTGTTGGCTATGCTATTATTATGACAAAATTGTTATACAGGGTCCCGCATAACCTTTTTCTCCCCCCTACAGCAGTAACCACTGAACCGATTTTCGTGCAATATAGCTTGTTTGAACGATAATTTAAGTTCGGATCTCCTGCAATTTAAAATTTTAAAATCGGTTGGAAAACACAGAAATGGCAGGTTAAAATGTGGAGAAAGGTCAAATTCTGAAAATTGTCTTCCCGCAAAACAACTCTTCCCCCCATACGGCAATAACCACTGCACCGATTTTTGTCCAACATAGCTAATTTTTAAGATAATTTAACTATCGATCTCCTCCACTTTAAATTTTTAAAATCGGCTGAAAAAAAACGAATCTGCAACCCAAAACACAAAAAAGGTCACAAACAGGGGATTAATTCGTGTGCCCCCCAGCGCCTCGCACTTTCGCCAGGCGCCTCGGAAATAACATCAGGAGACTACGAAATGTCATCTCATCGTTTCGAATGTCTTCGATTGCCATTTGGAGTGCTGAGTTGAGGTCTTCCAATTTCCCATCGTTATTGGGAATATGACTCGGCCTTACCGATTCATTTCTCAGAATTCGACTTTTCTCCACGTTTTTACCTGCCATTTCGCGGTTTGTTGACCAATTTTAAAATTTTAAAATGGACGAGATCCGCAATTAAATTATCGTTCAAACAAGCTACATTGGACGAAAATCGGTTCAGTGGTTACTGTTGTAGGGGGGGAGAAAAAGGTTATGCGGGACCCTGTATTTAGATTTGGTATTTTTTAACTAACGAGTTCTTAAGTGTTTTAAGTTATTTTTCAATCGACGCCTTTCTCGCTTATTTCAGTAACAAGGTCCTTAAATTAAATGAGCAATGGCCAATCAAAAATCAAAAGATGTTCCTGTTCAGTAGACTTGCTCACAATTAATTATATTCATTGGACTTTTCTCCCACTTGTCTAGTATGTCATTCGCTCAATCGACAGTTAGGTATTGCCGGGAGTATCGCTGGAAATGTCGAGGGGAACATTGCCAGAAATGTTGCTGAAGGGTGGAAAAATGACAAAAAGACCCATTGCACTTTGCTTTTCTGCCCGTAATTAACTGGTAGAGACCGACATCATAGCGAGGGAGCTCCGTTTTGGATGGCACGAGTTGCTGTTGGACACTACATTAACGGAATGACAGTGATTGATTGTGACAAGAGAGAGATGTAAACGCCGTGAGGCTGGCAAAAGTTCAGAGAATATTTTATAAAAAGGTTACAAAAATACTGCACATTGTTTTATTCAATAATTTGCAGGAATCTGAGACAATGAAGAATGCGAATGGAATACGGTGGTTGATCCTGATTCACGGCGGCATGAAAGAGAGACCGAGTCGCGGCTGATTTTTCTGGACTGTACCAGAAAAACTTTACGCTTAGTGTCACATGGAATTTCCAAGAACATCTTTCATAAGTTGTTAGCCTGCTTGAAAAAAACTCAATGAAGGGCTAAACAAGGGAGTCGGTTCAGGTGAGAATAGAGTGCTGGTGCTGGAAGGGGAATGAGTGGGGGCATACGCATTCGTGTCTCAACCTTTGAAAACCTTCCTTTGCATATGTTGGCTTACGTGTTCCCCTTCCCATTTTATAATCATGTCCATCGAATGAACGTGCCACCAGAATCTTGTGCACAATATTGATTGCTGCTCTCAAGTAAGCTGGACTTTGTACAGGGTCCCACGCAATAGCTTTCTCCCCCTCTACAGCACTAACAACTGAACCGATTTTTGCCCAATATAGCTCATTTTCAAGATAATTTAATTGCGGATCTCCGCCACTTTAAATTTTCAAAGTCGGTTCAATAACAGCGAAGTGGCAGGTGAAAATGTGGAGAAAGGTCGATTACTGAGAGATAAATCGGCCTTGCCGATTGATTTTCCAAATAACGATGGGAAAATGGAAGACCTCAACTCTGCACTCCATGTGGTGCTCGAAGACACTAAAAACGGTGCGGTGACATTTCGGAATCTCCTTATGTCATTTCCGGGGTGACTGGCGGCTGTGCGACGCGGTGGGGGTGCACAAGGATGAATTCCCTGTTTTTGGCTTGTTTCGTGTTTTGGGTTGCAGATTCATTTTTTGTCCGCCGATTTTAAAAATGTAAAGTGGAGGAGATCGGCTATTAAATTACCTTTAAAATGGGCTACGATAGAAAAAAATCGGTTCAGTGGTTACTGCTGTGAGGGGGGAAAGGTGTTTTGCGGGACCAGAATTCTCAGAATTCGACCTTTCTCCACATTTTCACCTGCCACTTCGCTGTTATTCAACCGACTTTGAAACTTTAAAGTGGCGGAGATCCGCAATTAAATTATCTTGAAAATGAGCTATGTTGGGCAAAAATCGGTTCAGTGGTTAGTGCTGTAGAGGGGGAGAAAGCTATTGCGTGGGACCCTGTATAACAAAGTAATGACGAGTCATTTACCCACTTCAAAGCTTGGACTATTTTGCAGCGGAGCTGTCATCATCATAGCTGATCCTTCAGGGAGCATGTCATTGGCTCACGGAGCAATTCTCTTATCACCATCCTAATCATCATAATCTGCCAGCTACCTTTGAGTCATCCTGAAGAAATCTAGCTGCAGAATAGTCCTAAAAGTTGACAGCTGTCTAGGTTAGATTGGGGAAATATGCTGGTTCTTGGTCCCTTTTATACATACTTTTGCAGCCTAATCAGAGTAAACCATGAACCAGTAAACCATGGTAATGATTACAGGGTACACTTGAGTTGAAAACTTTTAATTCAAATAATGAACATAAAAAAATGAATGCCCATCTCGGGGCGCCGGAGGGGTGAGGTGAGGAGTCACATGGAAGTGTGGTTTGTGCGTGGTGGCCTTGGAAACAGAAATATTGTATATAACAATTTGCGGTCAAGCAATATGAGGGGAAGTGTAGATCCAGCTACGAGTAGAGCTGTAGCACATTGTGGTAGAGTCTTTTTTGAGTAAGAAATTGTTAACTCAGTGCGGGCAAGGCAATCGAGAACTGATGGCCGTGGGTTCAAAAAATTAGTAAAGCTGCGCTGATTTGCTAAAAATACACGGGAAGGATTATGATTCAGTAACTAATCAATCATGAATAAACCCGCAAGTCTCACCTTGGTGGCGGTTGAATTTCACACTATTTTGGAGCGTATCGTATCTCCTTATTCCTGCGACGAGCTTGCTTTGTTAGCTGTAAAACCACACATTAATGATTTTTAAGAGAGTTGACAAGTGCGTAGCGTATGTGTGTGTGTGAATGAAAGTTAATTTACCCTCTGTTTGTGAATGTTTAGTCCTTATGCACAATGCATAAAGCTGATAATCAGTCATAATTTACTTCTTGGATTTCTCGATAAACGTTCATTCTCTAAAACAACACTTATAACTTCACGCTTTGGTATTGCGTTTTTTTGGATTGGTCTTATTTACCGTTATCTCACCTTTTTATCACATTCGTCCATCATCATAATCAGGAACCTATGCCAATTTGATTTCGATGATTTATCTGACATGTCTGCAGCAGAATGGATACAGGACTGCCAAGAATCCATAAAATACCACAGGTGCTAACGCACGTAATAATGCCGGGTACACAGTTTATATTCCAGGTTAATAACATACAAATATAGAGAAGATTTATTATGTCTTCTCTCTCTCACGCCTTCACACCAACAAAGAATTATGTATTCATCATCCAGCCTCCTCATTACAGGCATTAACATAAGTAAAGGCTCAGGTTATCCTAATGTTATTATTAACATTGGCCCACAGGCTATACTACAGACTACGACACAGTCATCGTCTCAATCTCTTAGAGCAAGCAACTGTTGATATCAACGACGCCATTTAAAAACTTTCATATTTTTGGCAGTCGCCAAGAACAGTTTACGAATTCCTTTGTGTCGTAGAATGCGAATTTGAGTCGCAGCCGTGTCCATTATCCGCACGACAGAAACAAAAAATTCGAGAGATTTCCACAAACCAACCCAGCCCTTGTCTCTCAGCCATGCAAGCCCCCTCTTCTAGCGTCCATTAAACAGAGTTATTTCCAGCAAGAAAACTACGACATCAACAATGCACAAATATACCCAACCCCACCAGGCAACCATACTTTCATCCACAGATCTCCTTTCCCGTTTTGGTATCGTCGATTTCGTCCACATCTGCCAAAATGAGCCTTGAAATGCCAATTGAATCCTACTTACCCATTGGTACTACTCACAAATATGTTGTCACGGCTTCTGGGTAAGCTCGTATCGTAACTGAGAGAATGGATAAGATAGTGAGTGGGAAGCGTGAAGGAAGTCGAGAAGGAAAGGATAGCGATGAGGAACATTGGGATTCGTGAGGGAATAATGGAAAAGTTAAGAGAATGGAGAAGTAGGGAAAAGGATGGGAATGGGAATGTTGATGAGGAAGGGAAAGAGGATGATAGGAATGGAAATGAGCGATCGGAAAAAGGACGGGGTGGGAGCAGGATTGAGGAAGGGAATTGTGATGAGATGGGATAAGGAGGAATAGTTGGTGAGGAAAGTAAAAGTCGAGGGAGAGTTGGGAGTGAGGAAGGATGGGCGATGACGTGAAGGGGAAAATGTGGAGCGAGAAGGAATGGGAGGACAAATCGAGGAGAAGGGAATAGGTTAAGGAGGTCAGAATCAGGAAGGAATGGGTCAAGTCAAGGAGGTTATGGGGACGATGAGGAAATGGGTCAAGGAGGATATGGAGAGGAGGAGGACATGGGAAGGAACAATGGATGAATAAAGAAGAGAATGGTGGTGATGGTAGTAGGGTTCCATATGTGGGCGTCTACTTTACGGATGACGGGCATGGTGGGTCCTATAGGGACATGACAGCAGGTGGTGGTGGTGCGCCGAAAACTTCATCTCCACAACAAGGCATTGCACCACCACCACTGAAGACACCACAGGAGTCCTTCAGAGCTCCCATCCCTGAAGGGAACGCTTACACGTTCACACACTATCTATGCTAGTAGTACACTCACGACCACAACCAACATGCCACACAACCTAAGTTTACACAACCACTTCGGCTACACAGACATGGCTATACAAGATGAACCGATACATGCAGTTTTATTGTCTCACTCACACTTACACTCACGGTCACACTCCAGACCTATACTTCTGTGTCAACATCACTTGCACGATTATCTCAATCTACCACTTGCACATCCGAAATACAACTTTCTGTTACACAACCAAAACATGGTTATGTAAAGGAATAACAGACACCCGAGTGCATCAAAATGGGCAACAAAAACCTCATCACGGCTATCTTACCACAGAACAAACAACTATTGAACTACCGACTCAATCACGACTGCACTAAGATTCCAAAAATTACCCACATACTCAACAAATTGATTCCAACGTCCTATAAAAACAAGTTTCAACTATTACCACTTCAGTCAGTATGGAACTGGAACTATTCCGAATATTAGCAAGCGACAAATATCAGCCCACGCTGACTGATAGTCCAAAAGACGACCCTGACGAGGATCTTCCCACTCTAACCGTGGACCCTCACCTCACTGACGAATATTTGGATACAGATACAGACGTAAAATTAGATCCTTATTACGGCGGCTGCCTCCGGTACTGCCCAATTCT
This sequence comes from Deuterosminthurus bicinctus, assembly GCA_034698825.1. Classification (NCBI taxonomy): domain Eukaryota; kingdom Metazoa; phylum Arthropoda; class Collembola; order Symphypleona; family Bourletiellidae; genus Deuterosminthurus; species Deuterosminthurus bicinctus. The sequence goes on from JAQIWI010003472.1 coordinate 6,543, forward strand.
TCGACAGGTACCCCCACTGGACACGTCAATATCACCCGGAGCGCCACAACATCGTGTTTCCACTTGTAATCAAGGTAAGTTTCATTGAACGGATTTAATATTTTGGTTCGGCTGCTGATTCTCCTCCTGCTGTTGGGTCTCCTGTTGCTGTTGTTGCAACGGCTGTTGTTGCTGCTGCTGAAAGAAAGATGCAAATTGCACAAACAGCTGCTAAATACATTTGAACAGAAACTCATAGAAAGCTCGGTTGTTCATCGCGACATAGACAAATTTATTTGGATTTTCAAAAATGGTGGGTTGCGGTCCAAGCGGTGGTGACTGTTGAGGCAAAGCTTGCGGTCCATAAAGATATTGTGGCAGGGGGAACCCGAGATTTTGCATGGGTAGAGAAATATAATGATGAGCTGCTGGCTGTTGCTGATAAACATTGACTGCCGGCATGTATCCACCATTAACGAACGGTTGAGCATGTGGATGATAGATTGGTGGGCAAAAATGCATGTCATTGTTGCACTGATGCGGCTGCTGTGGCTGATGCGGGTGCGGCGAATGCTCTCGCTGCTGCGGCATCTCAAGATTCCCAAAATTCATAGGACTCCCGATCAAGTTCATATAGTCATCCATAGTATGACCGTCTGTACCAGATGCGTCAGTGGACGCTGGTGTTTCAATTGGCATATTTTGGGGACCCAACATGATGAGCTTTTGCCGTTCTGCTGCGGCTTTCAGCTTGATGCGATCAAGATGGACTTCAATGGGAATGGTTAGAGGTTCGTGTGGAAGAACTGCAACATATAATCAGCATATTTTTATCAATAAATTCCTATCGACGCACTCATCAGCTCATACAATGCTTCCTGGCGGTAGATAATTGCTCGCAAGGTAATACGGAAGCAGGTCCGATTGGATGAGAAATAATAGATAACTGAATGTAAAAAAAATCTGTCAGCAACTCATTCCTTCAAAAACACCTTATACACATTTAATGATCCACTATAAATTAACCTACGTAGGGTCATAAACTGGTCTGCACTGAAAAATTGCTTAAAATACCTTCAGAGCTAACTGAATGCTGTTGAAAGTAAACAGAGATTTTCGTTTCGGGAAATAATAGAACGATGGGTGAAAAAGACAAACACTGACTCAAATCACACTGCCTTCAAATTAAAAAAAATGACGAGTGAAAAGGATTGAACTTGACCTATGAACGGTTAAACGCACATGGCGTGTGACAGCCGGATTTGTTTGCATCCATCCCGCAATATTTTTTTATAGCCTTTGCTCTGATTTCTTTAGCTGTCGGCTAGGGTCGGTCATTGTCCTCTGATTCGGATATTGACGTTGTATCATGGCATGGCCATTGTCTCTCTCAATTCTGATCGGAAAATCTGCGTGCTTTTGCAAATTTTACTTGGGAGAATGGCAGGTTAGTACATTTATTAAATCAGCAAAAGTCATTATTATCACTTTTTGTACACATCCATCCCTCTCATTTTTTAGATTGTTGCAAGTTGCAACTACACTGGGACGTGCCGTGCGTGCATTGGAAGTGGGCAGTACTGGTTAAGGACCCGGAATTAGTCTAATTGTTGCGCTTTTGCCCCCAGACTCCTAAACAAACGAGAGCATGGCCCAAGTCTGCTTTTCTCCGGTCGGTCCAGAAGTTGATGGACGACGGCAGTAGAATATTTGGACAAATCCTCCCCGGACTGGCATCTTCCACACTCTCCACATGTTGACGGTCACAAGGCACGAATTCCTTTTCCTGGACAAGTCTATAGGGTGGCTTGTCCCCACCGCAAGATATGCACTGATCAGTCGGGTTCACTGAACCCGGTGAAAATCACCGAACAACTTAGCTTCACTTTTCTTTCTTCTCGCCTGTATCAATTTGTCCAATTTATTGACAACTTCTTTCTGTCCTTTCGGTCGCCGGAATCCTGCTCTGCCCATGTCAAAGAACTGAATGGCTTGCTTTGAAGAGAGAGGGAAATAATTTGTCAACAAATATTTCCCGCTCTTTTCAAAGCAAGTCATTCAGTTTTTCAATCTCACTCATTGCTACAGAGGGGCGGTGCAGCTCCTCACATAGCATTTACTGGCTTCCCTGCCCATAGCATCCGTTTCTCCCCTATTTATTTTACCCTTTCGGTGAAAGCTCTGGAATTGCTCTTATTACTTTCACTTTCACCGGAAGGGTATCTTCCAGTACTACTTACGGACCAATAGGATGCCATCATCCTATTGCGTCGTTCACTTCAGCCTGTGCCGTGTAATGACTCATGCTCGAGGTTGCCAACAAATGGGGAGAGCTAGGAAGTGACGTCATAGGGGAATCTCGGGGAGCAGGATGACGTCATCCTATTGCGTCGGTCACTTCGCACACAGTCACACACTTCCACAAAATCATCCCACGTAGTCACGGCTTCCACGCTCGACCATGTCGGGATATTTTAAATCAACTCTTCAATCGATTTCAGATAGATGTTGAATTGGACATTTTGTTGTCTGGCCCTGAGTTTGAATTCCATAAAAACACTTCCCCTACCACATATTTTCTCGTGGGCGAAAAACTCTAAATGAATTCACACTAACTCAGATAATGAGCGTTAGTTTTTGAGACATTTGACGACAAATTAACCGGAATCGGCTCTATAGAATCCAAAACAAATTGGTACAGTCATGCATTAGGTCATGGGCTATCAGGACACATAAATTCAGATTTTTTCATCTGATGCGTTGCTCGAAAGTGTTTGGCAAAGTTATTGTGAGAGTTAATGAAGTTATGAGCACTTGATTTTGAAAAGAAAATCAAAGGCATGTGACAACAAGCTTCACAAAAATATCAAATGCGCGCATTCAAAGAAACACAATCTTAAATTTCACGTGATAAATTCTTGCAGTACAAAATCTTAAGATAGCGTTAAAGTTTGTTAAGCCTTTCAGTATTCAAACACCTGTCATGGATTCAGAGGTAGACTTATAAGAAAAGGGACTAAATAGCAAGAAGAGAACTCAAATGATCTAGATGTTTGTGATTAAATGAAGAAAACAAGAAAAAACACAGTTGTATTGAACGGTCAATTGCTTGCCCTCATAATGGATGTAGTTTCCGTGCTAAATGGAAGAGTTCCATCAAGCCTCACGAGAAATTTGTTCATTGTGAATCCAAAGCATTTGCTTGTACAAAGTGTGACTACAAAACAACGCAAGCAACTGTTTTAATGCGTCACATGCGTCGTCATTCTAGCAGAAGAGACTTTAAATGCAACCATCCAGATTGCACCTAATCTTACAAGAGTTCGACCGCACTTAAATATCATTTTACCAATCAGCATAGAGAAAAAAACATGGATTGTGATCAGCCCGGTTGCGGGCGAAAATTTGCAAATGCCCTCGCGTTCAGAAATCACAAACGGAATGTTCATGGAAAGAAAATTCACGCTTGTCCGAATCTTAACTGCAACTACCGGACCCAACTTGTAAGTAACTTGGCCAGGCACATGATCGTCCACGAAGGGAGGAATGAGAGGATTAGATGCTCGATGGAAGGCTGCGAGTACAAAGGAAAGAACAG
>JAQIWI010003473.1:0-10118 GCA_034698825.1 Deuterosminthurus bicinctus
GTGCCAACATAACATTGGTTGACTGTCATGTACATGTTTTGATAAGGACTTGATTTAATATGAAAATCCAGAGTGGAACATTTCATATGTTTACTAGGGTAGATGCTGCTGTAAATGCTGTCCCTTTTCTTGCAGCTTTCTGGAGATTGGGGATACGAATGTTTCCTCTCTTCGTCGCCAGCTTCTCCATCTTGGTCGTCAATGTCGTCCTGTTTGTTCTTCTAATGCATGATTGTGTGTGTGCGTGCCTAGTGAACGGAATGTATGTTAAAGATTTATATTGAGATTTGCTATTTTCTCTTACAGGAGACCCGGGAGTGCAGGCAGATGCCGTGTTTGTGTGAAAGCGATGAAACCCGATGAATACTCTCGTGAGTGTACCGAGTGCGGCTTAAAAGTTTGCGACGACTGTGCTTCCTATTCTAATAACGCCGAGGGAAACGAGGTATGGCCATGACATGACATCTAATCGTCTGCCTCTTTTCAATTCTTCTCCTCCACTATTGTATCATGGGTACACATCTGTCCTGCTTTTTCCATTTTTAGTAACACATTTTCACTGCAAACCATTTGACCAGTCTGTTTGCCACTTCGCCTTCCATGTGTAAAAGAACACTATGTAGCAATTCACACCATGGTCAAGAGTATATAAAGAAAGTAAAAAAAAAGCATTGTAGTCATCTAGAAATTAAAGGGGGTTGTGATTTCCGACGACAGAGAATATGAATACGGAGACAGTGAAGTTTGATCGCCCACCGCTTTAGTGATGCTCTATATATCAGTAAAATAATCAACTGTGATAGGTTCGGAGTATGTAGGACGTGGTTATTGACTTTACAGCCTATTTGCTGGAATTGGTAAATGTGCTCTTGTCATCCACATCGTCATTACCGTCATAATCAGCACCACCAGCGGCATCATCATCACCATTATCATTACCGTTCTTCCCATGGGACTAAACATGCATTGGCAGATTGCACATGGAGATGGGATTCAGCATAGTCACATGTTCTTTCGTAGTTTCATTATACTGCAGCAACATATACTTTCGTGCTTACAGCTATAATGGCCGTGTTCAGCAATCACATGGATCCACAAGCGTTACATGTGTGCGGTCCATGTACACTAAAGTCATCTACATTCGCATTACTATTCCATTGTCATTCCCAATCTAACTCAAATCCAGTCCTTTTAAAAGTTTATCTCATTCCATGGCTTTTCCCTCCTCTTCTATACTTGTCTTTTTACACACAAACAGACATAAACGCTCAGTCTATCATGAAAAAAACTGTAAGTAGCGCATATAAAAAATCAAACGTTTCACAGTGAAACTTTCACTCACCGCACGGACATGTTCTAGTTTTTCCATCCTCCTCTTCCTTTAAAAGTCAAAACTGTCGAAGTCCTGTGCTATTTTCCAATGTACACAAGGTTCTTTCTGTTGTGTGAGTAATCTCTCAGGTAGGATTCAGATGCAGATCAGCCATCCTGTCAAATTGAATCGGCTCACTGGACCACACTGCCGCACTGGAGTAGGCTTACTAGCTTCGAAAACTGACGCAATGCAGTACATATGCCAAGTCAAGGATCAGATTCCCTTAAGGGAAGGCTTAAGAGGACAAATGTGAAATTAAACGGCTGTATTTGGCACCGGAAATGACTGTCAAGTGTGTGACAGGGAAATAAAGTGCTGAGGCATTCTAATGCGATTCCCTGCTAGTCACACACAAGTAGTAGATTTAAGTTAGTAGTGCCATCTCAATATTTGTATTGAACGTACCAAGGCGAAGGATGATTTGATGTGCTTTTTAGCGTGAAAGTAAACACAGTAGAATGTCGAAAGAGCAGGCATTAAATTGCCCTGTTAAATTCCCTTGAATTCCGATCGCTGTTGCGAAGCAAGCTAACAACTGCGGCAGCGGCAACAATAATTATTATTTTCCCAAGTCTAATTTGTCTGCTGGTAGGATCCCAATTGGCTTTCTTTGCAAGCAGGTATCAAGTACTTAGTTTAGGATACCCTTTTGCGTTCACTTTCTGGGCATGAGACAGGATGATGGAGGTATCGGTGAGTGTATATGTGACTGTAGAGATTAATCGGACTGTCTAATTGTACGAGGTTCGGTGTGAGAGCAAAAATCAATTTTCCCTCTAGCCGACTCATTTCTGTCGAATCACAAATGAGTGAGCTAGAAACGACACGAATGGAAGAAAGGAAATAATTACAAGACTCACCACAACTGTGACTATGGCTTGAGAAAACGATGGCCATTTTATATATATCCCTTGTTTCCTCCTACATCTGAGTCTCTTTCATTAGTTCAAGCGCGGAAGTTTAGCTCATAAATCCTGGTTGACATTATGTAGACAACATGTGATGGTTGTGCGGACCATCTGTGACATCTCATACTCTCACTGAAATGAGTGAAGGCATTTTCAGTTAGTTTGTCTTTATTGGTTTTGTGAATAGGAGAAGGTTCTTGATGACGTCCGTACGCTGGGAATTTAATAGGATAACTTCCACGGGCATATGCATCTATGATAATGAAATTATTGGGAGAACAAGAGGGCTGAACACTCTTGGGGAATCATTAGCCGTTTTCATTTCACTATTAGGTAGGAAACTCTCAAAAATGCATTCCCTTACATTTTTGCAGTTTTCAGGAGCACACTTATTCACAACTGCAAAATTGAATACTTAAATTGGATACGGCTCTCGAGATCATGCCTCCTATGTGTATGCTTCATTAAAATCTATGCAAATAATGTTGCTACAACGGATTGCAAGTTGGAAGATAGCTACAGCTACTGTGGGACGTAGTCACTACCAAGCTCACTCCGGACGCACATAGATACACCAAGGTACACAAAATTAAGGGTAACATGAAGGCGTGAATACTAGTACCAATGAAATTCTCAAAAACTAATGACCAATAACACTCAGAAGCGGCACAAGGATTAATATTACGGGATAAATATGTATTTATTCTCTAGTGAATAACCAATCGGCTAGCAACTCTAATCTGACAAACCAAAATAAAACTGAAAATATGGTTCGTAGAAATCCCAAAACCAAACAATGTTAACTGTGATAAAACACTCGAAATGGCAACTCCTAAACTGGTCATATTAAACAGACTTACGACGCAGATTGACATACTCTTATAAGTGCCCCGAACTGAACATAATGAAGGCTTCGCGCCATTGGTTTGCATTCTCTAGTTCATAACATTAATCATTCTATTATTAGATCTAACAACTGGCATTGTAAAGTTAAAATTGCTTGAAGCATTGGAAAACGTAGCCAAAAAACTAATACGCCTCATGACTAAAATATTGACAACAATTCAGTATTGAAAATTTCCATCGACCTCATCGCATGCAATTAATTCAGTAAATTCCCATCCCACACTCATCTTTCACTTGTAAAGCTACTGATTAACTACGGCTTGAAATGTCTTCTGGGGTGAGAAGGATACTTTGTGCGAAGGACACAGGGGCTGATTGCAATTGAACATGCAGGCATGCCATTACGGAGAAACTGCCTTCACGAAGTATCGCAAGCTTCTAGATGCGTTGGCTGCGAGACACAGACAAGGTTAAATTCAGTTCGTTCATCATACTCTCCTTGAGAAAACGTAGAAGCAAACGCTTGAGTTGCTTTCCGAATGCCTCCTGCATAAGCACGAGGAGCTACATTATCAAAGACTACATGTTCCTCATAGAATAGGAGTAAATGTAAATTGGAAGTAAGATATTCGTCTTCTTGTTTGTACCCTCAAAGGCATTCATTTAAACCAGCGAATAGGATAGGATATGTGTGTCGAAATGAGCCTACTTTTTTCTCCTTCCTCCCAAATGGTTAGGTAATGTATGGAGCGGTAAGAGACAGGGACATGTACAGAACAGAATACTAGCTAATGAATTCGGTTATACTCATGATGCAGAGAGAGAGAGTCTTTCCAGTTTTCTCCCCGAGCGACGGGGAAAGTATATGGAAGGGAACAAGTTGAGTGGTAAGGATAGGGAAGGGAAATGTGTAGCTAGCGAGCCATGTAACTTCTTTCATCCTGCATATTTAAATGACATTGGGAAAAGGACAAAGTTAGCCAACACATTGAATGAGTGGCGAAAAGAAAGCAGGCAAAGTTTTTTTTACAAAGAAGAAAGCCGTCGTTGGAAAAAGTTTGCCTAAATTTTCCCACTGCTTTGGCCAATTTGAGTGAGGTTGACGGGTAGTTGTGTGTGTGTGCACAAATATGCATGTATACTCCCTCAGTGCATGCTAGAAGTAGGCGTGTGTGCATTTCTATCTCCTCGTACATGACAGTAGTAGATTAAGATACGCGTTAGTAAGCTGATGGAAACGGCAGTGAGGCATACATAAATAAGCCTTGAGACTTGTTCTTCTGCTTAACTCTAATACCTTGAGTTGACGTTGCTGGATGGTCTCAATTTATCAGTAACATGCGAAGTCGCCGCGTGTATTGTTATCCGCTCACATATTTTGTGAGACATATTAAGACACGCACACATGTAACAACTCCAAGATGACACTTCTTATCATCTCCGCCTGCGGTCTCCGAATGTATGTGTGATAAGGTACACGCTTTAAAGACCCGCTGGCTGTCAGTTAAACACAACCCCGTTTAGCGATATGACATCCATCTCTCTCTCCCTTTGTCTAACTTATCCACACATTCAACATGTTCAGAGACATGACACCTTTTAACCGTGAATTTATACAGGCCTCCATTGGTGCACACATCCCGTCACACTCGATCCTAATACCTTTTAATTAATTCCGTTGCTCGGCTAGAAAACGGTAGGACTTTAAGGAAGAAGTAGGTGGATATCGCAACTGCAAAATGCGAGAGGGGTATTCTCATTCTCACTCAGGTAAATTAATGAAAAGCGAAAGGCAGGCTCTTTGTTGACGTCAACATCCTAAGTGCATCCAACACGTGGCTGAGTGTAAGAACATGCTGAGTAGTACAAAGTCTTGCGTCCGCACTTGTACGTCCCAGTCCTATGCACTCATCCATGCAACAACACACTTTCTCTTACTCACTACAGTCTACCGCATAAAGGCTCAACTACTAAATACACAGTATGAGAGCTAATAACACTATAGGGGGAAAATATGCTGAAAATTATAACATCAAAGGCTTGCTTTTGCGCACAAAAAAACATCGTGTTGTTATAATATCATAACGGAGACTCATCATTTCTCAGCGGTCAGTTACCTTTGATGACCGTTCAAGAATTGAGGCGAATTCATACATGCAGGGAGCTTTGGAGTAAATGAGATGTGAGGGAGTTCGGAGCATAGAAGGGATGAATGGATAGTGATAAATTAAAAATATGAGAGCTTTTATGAGTGTGAATAAAGACAAATGATACTACATTAGTGTGTGGGCTTGTGTGCGTCGTGCGTGTGTGTGTGCGGGGTTCATGTAAGAGGATGGAGGAGAGAGATTTAGTGCAATTTTCAAAGCTAATGGTTGTGAAATTCTATTGAGCGAACGAGTCAATGTGATACATACGTAATACCGTCATGGCTTATCTCATTGCACTGGTTATTACTAGGGGAATTTGAGCTCGATGATGATGAAGAGATCAGCTTTCGTCTCTAACACTCATGAAAGATGAGAAGAAAAAGAGAGAGACGGAGCAAGGCATAAAAAATTATGGATCTTCCAGCAAGGAACGAATGCTTGCCATATTTCTGGTGAAAGACAGGCATCGTCATCAGCATCTACGCATATACTGTCATCATTGGAGCCGCATTATAACCTACCTTCCCTAGATCTTGGCCTTAGCCATGTATATGTGTGCAGAGCATTATCTTTTTGATTTAGAGGAAATGGAATTGGTGGAGCGTTTGCGCCTGCTTACGTGAATGTGCGTGTGTACAGAATCATGGACGAAGGCTAACATGAGACCTTGAGAAATTCCTCAAAGATGGAAAAAGAATGGTGGGGATAAGTCAGTAATGTATGAGACAAGGAGCTGGAGAATGAGTGAATTGAGAAATCATGCACTTCATTTTTTTACCACGATGAGAGAAGAATGGAGAGAGGGAAAGACCTGAAAAAATGCTCCTTTCCAAGATCATCCTAATGAAAAGGCAAAACGTGGAGGAGTGTGTCAAGTGATGACGTGGCAATAGGAGAAATTCCTCATTGTTCATCACCTAGTCATACTAATAAGTTAAAAATTTAATATCCTTCGTCTCTATCATTCTTCTCATGACTTTCACCATGACTTTCTCTGGTGAACAACAGGGAACTTGCAGTGACGGCCGTAACCCAAAGATTCGTATCAAGCACGCAATTTTTTCTCTTCTTTTTTTGTTTTATCATGTTCACTGAAGCAGCACCTTTATGCTGTCTGCAGGCTCCATGTCGTCATCATTCTGACTGTGGTTGAGCGCACTATATCCAACTTTCGCCGCCGTAACCGGGGACATGTAGTATGTCCTTATGCATACATACGATCGATGTACAACACGCTTCCATGGCTTTGCTATTTCATGAGTAGTGGAAAAAATTAAAAAGTAGGTCTCATCCACCACCAGCAATAGCAAACTACGGAGTCAAGAAGTAGGACGAGGCGAACACGGAGAACCACATATTTAAAAAGAATTTTCTTTGACAGAAGAGGGAAAATGGAAAGGAGAGAAACCAAAAAAGGAGGCTAGTTTCATTAGTTTCCACCGGGGTAGAAATAGACTTGCAAGATTTATTATTACCCAGTAGAAGAAGTAACAAGTATCTGTGTGCACAAGGATGTATATTTATGCTCATGGGCTTCTCAGACAGACAGACAGAGACTGTTGGAGGAAAGCTGAAGAAGAGATGCCATTGGGGAATTTACGCTTGATAAATTTCCACTAAGTAATGCATGTGTGTTCATGAGATGGTCTGAGTGTACATGGTCGTACTTTTATGTGTGGGAAGGCGTGTTCATGAATGTGTCACAGTGTTATGTGTAGGTAATGGGCATCTATGTATGTGGAAGCAATGTGTGTAGGTATGTGCGAATTCGTGTATGACTTTGTGTGCGTGAGTTTTAATGTGCTGTTAGTGTGACTGTAAATACCATCTTCGTCCAGCCCAATTCACTATGAGGATGTGAGCAAACGCGACGTAAGATTCCACTTACATGGTGGTATATACGTCTGAAGCATATAAATATCCAGTGTGACTAAAACCTTTCACATACGAATGTAGTATATATATATATGTACGTGCTCTGTAATCCGACAGAAGGCATAGTGGTAGTAGGTTGAAAAAGAAACCATGTTGGGATTTGGTAGACGAATTATATGAGAGCCATTTGGAATGTACTTACTGATAAAGATACTCTAAGTCACCATTCTCATCCTTGGCTCCGCTCTCTGCCCAAGTTCGGCTTCAAATTATCTGTCCCTAGTCTTCACCCCTACGCTTTCTCCTCTTTCTGATCGTCGTGTGGCAAAATGTAACTAAGACAGAGAAGAAGAATATTGCTGCTCAAATTTGAGAGCTTGTTAAGGAGTTTGGCCGACTGTGTGCGATTTCGTGGCTATATCTGTCTATCTAGCTGTTCATATGTATGCTCAACGAACTGAATACTTTCAACAAGACAAAACTCTCTTCCTTTCCTTCTTCTTTAATATCAAGCTCAAATCGAATTCCTAACCGTTATCGTCCTTACTATTAGCTCTGCAATGCGTAGTGCGTAGCACGAACACGAGAAAAAGCTCAAGCTGATGTGCTGACGAGGTAGTTCTAACTGCGTTTTTATGTAAAAGGGACCAAAATAATTGCTCTCGTTCTTTGATTGTAATTCAATTAAAATGACTTGAAGGTGAGAGAGTGAAGAAGCGCGTTGTCGTATGCTTTAGCTAACGAGTAGCAGAACGAGTTGGGACAGTACAGTAGCAAGCAAAGCATATGCTTGTTAACACTGACTATACGAGAGAGTTTGTCAAATGAAAGTAGAGAAGGACGACGAACTTCCAGCCTAAATTTCTGACGCCAGTTCATGTATTTTAGCCAGCTCAGTCTTTCCCATTGCGAATGTACATCTGACAAGATAAATGGAGGCTAGGTAGGAGGATATGAGCTTTTTTATTTTTACTTCTACCTTCAAACTTCAGCATATGGCAGAGGATGGTTGAATTGGAAACACATGTCTATAGATGTAGCCTGTCAGATTTTGGAAAAGGGGAGCATTCTGTAGCTCAGAATACTAGCGAAAGCATTTTTTTCGTTTACCACTCTCTTTCTCTCTCTGGAATTCACAAAAGAGTGTGATGCGAGGCCAGGAAGGGGATAAGTGCATGGGGCATATGACATGGGACTGATGTACATGTGTACGTGTTTGCAGGTATGGATGTTTGCATGACGGGTGCGTGTGGACAGAATGTACTCCTCTCGTGTCCTTAGATCCGCCGCTTCTGCATAAACGATGGTATACAGAAGAGACTTGAGGGAGTAATATAGTGTTTCTTGTCTATGCCCATTGTTCTTTCCCTCTACATCTCTTTACCTGTTCTGCAAGCTGTCAGCTCTTTTATTTGCGACAGCTTCAATTTTTCACCACACACCATACAAATTCTCTTTGAGATCCTTCAGGTGCTACTGGAACCATAACTCTCTCAGATTCACTACAAGAATCTCACCGCATCTTCTTTTTTTTCATGTGCCTGTCTATATTTGTATGAGGATTGAAAAGAGAAATCTTTTCGCCTTACGTCTGTAATAAATGCAATAAAGTCGGAGATGAAGTCGATAGTTCTCCGTACCCTTTGCTTCTTAAAAAGAAGAAAATATAAAATAGGGTCATGCGACCTATTTTTCCCATGCAAATGAGTAGAGACAAGGAATTGGTATAGCGTGACCCCGGCCAAGATAATACACTGCTCTTGGCTGCAAATAGCATGGAAATAAGGTTTTACAGGCAAGTTATATGTGCATCCGGATGCTTCTGTGGCAGCCATTATGACCACATTAGTATGAGGAAGGGTGGGCGTGATAGTAACGGTAGAGAATGCTCATTTTCAAATCCAACTGCTCTCCTATATGAAGGCTAGGGCGGTGGAGTTGGAAGGAAGAGAATGAGACTAAATTACAATGAGCCAACCGCAGCCCTGTCAGCTTTGGCAATTACGATGGCCATTCATACAGCAACAGCTGTTGCTTCCATGCGTTTCAATGTATACATGAGGAGTCATTTTGTGGGCTAATGGACTCATATGTGATTGTGTGTTTGCCAACGGTGACAAATTTGGTAGGTAAAGAAACTGAAAAAAAAACTGGAGATAATCCAATCCTGATGCCTTCTGTGATACCTTTAATGGTCACAGGGGCCTTGTTTGAATTTTTATCCTCGGATTTCCCATGATTAATATTTGAGACAGACTGTAGAATATCCTATGATTAATCTGAGAGCAGAAATGAAGGTTTCTTTTTGGAATGAATGTCGCATTGTGAGTGGTTGTAGCATGTGTGATAAATTTAAAATCGTGGTGTGAGAAGATTGTGCTTGTGACGATGATCTATATTGATACTAGTTGACAAGAATTCCAGCTGGAAGCTAAAGCTCACACGAAAAGCGTGTGTGTACACAGAATTGTAGCCTGAATTTTGACTGGTAAGAGAAACAGAGCAGGGACAGGGGATAATAAAGATAAGTGGTGAGACAAGTCTGCCATTGTGTGGCTATCCGAATGTGTGGAAACGTACACACGGCGGTTGAGCAGCCTGACGAGAGATACGTGCGATAAATACGTAATGCCATGACGTAAGGAACATGTTGCTGCTACCGAGCGAGGGATTCATTTATCAGATTCATCTCTCTCTATTCGACTTTCCCTCTTGGGAAGTAACGCCACATTGTTTCCACGCTATTCTTACACGCTCGGACCCACCAAACGTACTGTGACTATGGCGAATATGGGAGACGGAAGCTTATCGCTACTTGAACGCACTATGTACAGACAGACCGAAGAATAATTGGCAGCTAGGTTTTCGACTTAAGAACTGGCCCAAAACAAATATCTGACCAGTAGTGCTTAAGCGCATAAATTTCAGAAGTTGTCACTTACCTATTTATTTCGTAAAGCTTTC
>JAQIWI010003474.1:0-10118 GCA_034698825.1 Deuterosminthurus bicinctus
ATAGAAATATGCATACCTGGCTTCTATTTCTCGGTCGAATGCGGACTGTGCCAGTTCCTTGATTTCGTTCTCTTCCCACCATTTTAGATTCTAGAATCGCAAAAACGTTGTTTGTTATACTGCGATAGGTTGCGTATAAATTTTTGGTTCTATACATGAAGTATACACCTACCTCTCTGATTGCTTTTTCCGTTTTCTTGGGCTTATTTTTGTTGGCTAGAAAGTTTATGATTACGTAAATGTCAGCACAGAACTCTCAATAAATTCAACTTTTATTTTCATAATAAAATTAATAATTTAGAAAAGTGCAACCCAAGGCCTCACCTCGCAGCCAATGATACAAATACACGTCATTTTTAAGCTTCGCATCTTCTGCCATGACATCTTGAAGAGCGTCTCTCAACTGCAAAGAACCCAAATTTTATTTCCCAGTTAGTTAAATTTTAATTAAAAATTCAAGCTTCACCTGGTCGACTTTCTCGTTCAAAGATGATAAATCCTTAGGACCCATAGTTAATTGTAAGACTGTAGAACTGTGTCAAACAAGTAGCAAACTGTAGGATGAACTGATGCTCTGATCAATCGGCTCCGCGGTTTTATTTGCAGACCAAACAATTCAAGTCATACTGTGAGAAAAAGTTACCCTTGAGATAAGCATACTTGCAATTTTTCCCAGAGTTTTCTTATTTTTTCACGTGGAAGATATGTTGTCAAAATTTAATTTAGTTGACAGCTTTTCCAGCACATGTGCATGAACTAATACTTCATATCTGTTTCCGCTTGAATGGAAGTTGAATTCAATCTAGTTTTGTTCCTACTCATGTGAAAAAACATCAGGTTAGGTTTCCTGGTTGTCGAAATTGATCTAGTTTGTCGTTTACTTCGGTAACTATGGTTCTTTATCACTAGATTTGTTCCTAGTGACAATTGCTTATGAGATTTTCTATGTGTTGGTCTTAGACCACCGAATGGGTCCTCGGGTCTTTCGGGTTAACGGGTCTGGGTCCGGGTCTGGGTCGCGGTTTGGGTCCCAAAGTTTGAAGACCCAAACTGAATGGGTCGCTTATGGGTCTCAAGAATCGCAGACCCGAACCTCGGGTATTCAAACGGGTCTGGATCCCGGGTCTTTTACCGTTCGACCCGTTGACCCATACAAATAAATTTGGATGAAATAACTACTAAAACTGTGTTTATCGAGAAATTTTCAAGCAAAATTCGACCTGTTGAAATAGTGTTGTATACAACTAAAGACGACCAACAGGTTTTGGTTTTTCTCAGGTCACACGTAAATACCAGATTTATCAGTTACACATTATTGTACATATGAGTGGGTCTAACGGGTCTGGGTTCCGGGTCTTTAGTTTAGTGACCCGGGTCCCTAATGGGTCTACGAATTTGGGACCCATTTCACGGGTCTTAATTTGGGTCTGGGTCTTTAAATTGTTTGGGACCCGGCCGGGTCGGACCCGTTCGGGTCTGGGTCCTTGAATTTGGCACCTTTCCGGAGCTCTAGTTGGTCTCACGTTCTTACATCAGACAATGGTTGGGAGGCGTAGTACTGCGTAGTGATTATTCAACTTTAGATTGATTTGATCAGGTCCACGACAGCTAACAACCCATTCAAGGCTTTCAAGAATTTTTAAACTTGCAAGGTTCCCTTTTATCGCATCATCCTCACAAGTCAGCGGTTAATGTTGGTTAAAACACATCCACTCCTTCAGTCCTTTTGCTTTCTTGATTATCCTCAAATCGAACGCTGTGATTGCTTGGACGTCATATGCACTAACTTGTACAGTATTTCCTGAAGTCAGGTAAATAATCGTCATCACTTGTTATCTCAAGACTAGGAACTTCATTACTGCGGTGAACTAATGGCTTCAAATATTTTGACAGTTCCCAGACGATACGAGTTAGGTTTCGGGTCTCGTATGCCGGCAAACATGGATAATTTCTGCCATTCTAGTTTGTCAATCTCACGTGTAGGGTCAGGTTAAAATAATGCAATGGAAACAAGAAGAGATTTATTAGGACAAATCGTGTATATTGGGACGCCCAATCCTCTACGTTCTTACCACGAACAGTAAAGTCCATGCAGTTTGATACGATTGGTCGAATGATGCCCGTTGGGATCACCACGAGCTTTGAGGCTGAAACAATAAATCAATGCGTATCTAGATTGATTCTCCGCTGAAAATAATGCACAGATTGGTATGAATTGCCGAGCAATCGTGCTTAGAAACGCAATAGCTTTGTTGTTCTCCCCCGGCAAATATCAGTTATTAGTTGAATGGACTCGGTGGAGCAACGGATGGTGTGGCTTAATGCAGCCAACTACTCCACATGGCTTTCTCTTGGAGCACTTCATACTTTGATGGCCAGTTTGAAGACAGCATATGCAAAGGCTGCGGCTAGTAACGAGGCTCCATCGCTCGTCGATTGTGGCAGCAAGAAAAGCATGACATTTGCTGAGGGCGTGATCCCTGGAATGGCAACTCGGACAAGGACCTTTTGTTTCGTGTTTAGTACATGTATACTTGACATTCTGGTCAGATTCAAGCAACAGTTCTTCGGGTATTGCAGGCATGGATGAAGCTGCTTTGGCTAGTTGCATCATGTAATCTGCGAAGACTTTAAGTACGTCATTCTCGTTACGGACCATACACCACTTAAGTTGAAGTGCGGGGGGTAGTTTTGACAAAATCTCATCCATGAGGGTAGGATCGTGCATGTGACCAACATGCTCCAGACTGTTCATTGTTGCAACCAAATTAACTACAGAGTTAGCCAACCTTATAATTGATTCCGGTCGATTTTCTTTGACATCAGGCAAATTTCTTGTCTTATGGACCATTGATTTCACGATTTGGTTGGGGTGACCGAAGAGCATCTTGAGAGTGTCCATTATTAAAGGAACATTGTTGGGCATACCAAGAATAGGACTGACGGCATCTCTTGCTTTACCAGTCAGGCATTTATTGAGGCGAGCAAGATTTTCAGCATCTCGTAGACCGCAGATAGCTGTTGTGTGTCGAAAGGGATCGTGGAAGGCTAACCATTCCTCCGGTTCCCCAGAAAAGGTTGGCAGATCACTTGAAACGGACTGGCGGGCCATGAACTGCTCCATTCTTATGTTCATTTCTCGAATGCCTTGTGTCATGGCGTACGGGTGTTCCTCACGTGTCACTGCAGGCATCGTTTCGAGCCAACCGTCTACGACAGCAGCAGGAGAGACTTGAGGGACATCTGGCGGTTGAGTTTGGAGTAACTGGCCCTCATCTTTCACCACCTTGTTTCCCAACAAATCAGCGTGACGTATGACATAAAAACTCAAGGCAACGGTTCCCCTTCCGGCCTTGAGGTCATATGCTCATCGGGGGAACTTACGAAGGGTACAGGATAAAGAAGGAAAAACGGGTGGAGTGAAGGATGGAACAAGAGTCATGGCCTGCGGGTCTTAACAAGCTCAAGTGTCCATCCTTTATTCCTTTATTCCTAACTGGCCCTCATCTTGCTTTTCGTCACCAATTTCGTTTGCCAGCTTCTTCTTCAATTCAAGTTTTTCAGAATTGCCTCCTTTTTCCTCCGAAAAGCTTCTTGCTCAACTCTTTCGAGCTCTTCTAAGGCTTCCAGCTCGGCTTCAAGCTCAAGACGGCGAGCTGAGCTTGTTGTTGATTTTGCCTTGGACTGTGTAAGAAAAACACATGGGCCGTCTTAGAGAAGGACACCAGGGGAAACATGCCTTGATGTAAAATAACCGGCAATGGTGAAAGAATGCCCTAGGAGGAATGTAGTAGTTTGACTCAGGTTGTGAGATTCAGGCGTCCGTAGGACGCCAGGCTCGCTAGTTCTTTCATATTCACATTTGAAATCGAATAAAGGTATCCAATTGTTCTGCTTTAATTCCATTATTTCTATATTTATTCCATATTTTTGGTGTGGACAACAACCATAAAAGTCGTAATCTTTACGGCTTTGGCCAAGACCAAGGTTTATGAGATTTTATAGATTAAAAATATCACTGTATCAACACTGTACTATAATCAGCGTCTCACTTTGTTCAATTGCCATCTCCTCCTAGACCGTTGGACCGATTTCTATCTGTAATACCTCATTCGAAAGCCAATGAGTTGCTGGGTTGTAATTACTCATAGTTTTTTGACATTCCGATTGGAACAGCTTTAAATTTTGATTGAATGGAAAAATGATGCGTTTTTTCATGTTTTTGATACTTTGAGTTAATATCGAAACCTTCTACTCCTAAAGCTGATGACCGATATGCACTCAAAGTATACCATTCAAAAGCTAAATAACTGGCGAGTGACACTGGCTATATAAGAACTCGGGTTTAGGGCTGGAACGACTCCGGCATCGGGGTAGAAATTTAAATTTGTCAGTTTTTTCACCATTTGCATGCTAATGAGGTCGTGTGACCATCAATTTAATCGAAATTTCATTCTGAGGGCAAATCGGACATTGAAAGTGTGCTTCAAAGAGCCATGCGGGACATATTGACATGTCCGTGGTCACTTCTGGCCGTTTTGACCTTAAAAATCATGTGATACCTCAAAATGCTCGCATGCTTCGTGCGAGTAAAAATATCTTATTCCCTAAGCTAACTAATAGGGTAAACGTGGAGCTTACTACCGGGACAACCTACAGCTTACTCTCAGGGCTGAGAAAGACCTTACTACTGAGTTGACTTTACAGCTAACTCCCGGTTTCAAGGTAGTGTTATCTATCGAAGCAACTTTATAGCTAACTATCAAATTTACGTTACCTCGGCCAACGTTTAATAGTTTACTGGGGCCAAGTGTGAGCAAATCAAATGGGCTGTCTTAAAGAAGGACACCAGTGGAAACATGCCAAATAAGCTATGAGTACCCAGTGTTAGTCCTAAGAATGAAGTATGCACACATTGATGTAAAATAACAGGCAATGATGGTACAATGGTCTAGGAGGAATGTAGCAGTTTGACTGAGTTTGGGAGGCTCGCTAGATTATTTTATAAACATCACAGTAATTAATTTAACCTTGAAAAATAGTAAGCTGACTATAGTCAGTATTAAAAGCACTACACAAGCATTTTCACGAAAAACTATTACCATTATGCTAGCGTGTTACACTTTTTTCCCTCACATCCCTCCTCTCCTATTCTTGGAATCTTCATGCGAAAACGTTAAGAGCTCACAACGTGTCTCACTTGGCTCAGTTTTAGACATCACGAACACTCATAGTTCTAAATTTTAAAAATGCAGCTATTCTAAAAATAGAAGGATGCTTTAGCAAGAGACCGATACGTCGTCAATGACGAATTCCCCATCTCAACAGTTATTTCAAGCTGTTTTCGCTCCACGTTGCTTTTAGTGCATGTTTGTTGCCGATTCCTTCACACGTCCCTTAGCCAAGGAGAACGACTGTATGAGTCCAATTTTTGTTATCCCCTGACCATTTTTCCCTGCTTCTCTTGCTTTTTACTGACCGTAATGTAGCCGACCAATGTCATTCGCTAGGAATCACCGCCTTACTAAATAATAGGATCGTGGGAAGGAACGCATTTGTCTGGCATTAAAAGTATCCAAGTGGGCCCTCACTCTCCGCTCAACTACAGTAGTGTCCGAGTGTATTTTAATTTCCTGTCCTAGGAATCAGGTCTCTCATGGCTCCCCTGTCCCTGCTGGTGCTTTCCCTGAAGCTGGGCATAAGGATAAAAAGCTGACGGATACTCAGCCCATTTTCAAGAAAAATATGAGTGAGTCTTGGTCAGTGCCATCCCTACGAGGAAGATGAGAACAGCTATCCCGAGTTAGCATTTTCACACATCTAGTAATTGAATTCGTAGTACTGCCTTGATAGTAGTTAGTTCCTGTCATTTGTATCGGATTAATTAGTCAGACTCGCCGGCTTCGGTATTTACAGGCCTCACTGGTCATATCACAATTTTAGTATGATCCCGTAGGACATCGACACATGTAGATGGACAAAGTTAGCGAATGTGTAACTAATTCTACGTTTCCTCTAAATGCCTTCTCGCTATTCACTTCGTGATGGCCACCTCAACATCCTGATCATTACGGTAACGGAATAAATACTGCCTTGAGCGCACACACAGCATTTAATATACCTGTTATGTGCACGCGATGGGTAGAACTTAGGGTGGAGGTATGGGGGATGCATGTCAACAACGATGCATGGTGTTAAACTGACTGGGGTAACTTGTACCGAAATACTAATAAGGTTTATTTAATAATGAGTAAAAACTGGAGAAATAATTTTGTTGTAAGACAAACTCTGAAGAAAACCAACTGTAGTTGCTTCAAAGGAAAACTACGGTTAGTACAATTTTGAATAGAAAAGGATTACAAAAAGTGAGGACAGAAAAACCCAAAGGTTAATCCCTTAAAAGTAGGACAAATTATTACAAACGTTGTTGTAGTAAAAGAAAAGTAAAAATAGTACATGTAAAAACCTGACTTAAGACTAGCATTAGAATAGACATAATCCTTATTAGCATGAGTAAGAGATAAGACATGGATGTACACTTCGTTTAGATTACATGGCATGTACATATATATACTCACGCTGGTTACATGAGACAAAAACTTAAAGGCTAATTATTCGGACAAAATCACTTCAGACAAATAAAGTAAAACATACAAGATTATGGAGAATTACAAGGGGAACACAATGGTGCTAATTTAAGCACCCACCATCAAGGTTTACATAATTAAAAAGAGGTCAGAAGTTGTGGTTCAACCTCCAACAATACCAATATCACCATAGCTAGAGACTGGGTGCGCGTTAGGCAGCTTTCAATTCCTCACCATGAAGTTAAAACGTTCAATATGAGTCTCCTTCTATCTCGAGGTTTTGGGTAATGTAATCACGTGTAAGACAAACTGTGTAGATCCCTTGTGGTCATTTTTAATTCTATATTTATGAGGTGACACGCCCAATTTAGAGATTGCATACGCCTAACAGTTGTCATGCAGAAGGCAAAAATGACTCGCGCTATCTGACCGCAGATCGGAAGGTTTTCTCGTGCCCCCGACATGACGGCCTAAACCATCACGTCGGGGTCGCCAAAAAATGTAACGGTTTTTCCACGTGAGTCAACCGGTTACAATATCACTGGGCATTGGGAGGCCGGACTCCTGGTTACGCTCGCAGAGAGAGAGAGAGAATTTTGGAATACGGAAGCTAGTGACTGAAACAGAATAGTATTACGATAGTTTTTATTAAAAGACAATCAAGACATGGACAGTAACCAACCTGATGGATCATGGGGGCGGGGGCCCAGGTCTGAGTCAAACCATGAGGACAAGACCCTAAGGTCAAGCCTCATCATGGTCTGCACAGACGCCACGGTCGTCCGAAGGCTCTCTAATGAGGCCACATCGTGGAGATACGATTAGTCCTTCTTTGAACAGTCATTATTACCCGAGGTGAGGCAGACGGAGGGAGCAAGAGTGACTTCCTTCCTGAATGGCAAAGCTCATGGAATCCGCAGACTGACTTCTCTCCGGCACTGTGTATGCGGTTATATAGCCGCGTCCTCTCGCACCCTCCTCTCCTCACCTCATGGCTTGGATCTTCCCGATCCGGGTAAGCCTCCAAATAAGGCTCCGCATATAGAATAATACAGTGTGACTCAATGTCAAACAGGAAATTAAGTTCCTGAAATAAAATTACTGTTATAAATTAATCATCTTAAGTAAGGTATTCATCTACAAAGAAAAATGATACCAACTCCTTAATTTGCTAATAATAATTCCAAATTGGTTGTAAAATCTTGAGCAGTCTGTCTGAAACATGTAAAACTCACAGCTGCAAGTAGTGCAGGTAAACAAACAAGGAGAAGCTTCAACAATGACCCGAATGCGCCGTTCTCCGATGTATGGAAGTCACGTAACAGCTTCAATAAATTTGCTTACCTTCGTTTCATCTAAATTAAATTTATGTCAAAACAGTCCATGCAGCAAGGTAATTTGAAATTTACGCATACTTGAAGGCAGGCCACTTTCAAAACCTTCAAAGTACGTATATCATTATTAGGTGAGCATGATTCTCAAGACTGACCATCGAAGCTTCAAGTTCAGGGAGTGCGACATCCATCGGTAAATTCTTAGGAAACAATGGATTTAGGTATTCACGATGAACTTGGTCCCAACGACCGGTATCTGTACTCACAAATCCACTGCGAACTTCCAATAAAGACTGTTGTCTACACTTACAAAACGATTCCAGCACTTGCGTTGGTGAAAACGACATGGGAGGACTACTGTGGGGTGCTAGAGTTGTTATTCTCTGATGTTGGGGTCACAAAACAGAATTTTTTCAAAGTATTACTCAATGTCGGAGCTTTCCATGCCTAAAAATTCCGGAGCTCGACAAAAAATACACAGATACTATTTTATCGAAAGGCTTCATAAAGGATCTGGTATCGTATGCACCCAACCTGCAGCAGTTTCACATTTTTGGAAAGATGGAATTCGATGAGGATATGATGGAAGGAAGCTCCGCAGTTCTGGTTTTTTCAAGCTTAAATCCTTTTATCGAACAAGTCATTGAAAGTCTTATCCCTGCTCTAAGAACGGACATAATTCATGTTTCGCGTCACGGTGATGAGGTTTTTTACCCGGATTTACTCAGCGAGTACGTCCCAATCCCAATGGTCAAACAGTCATCTAAATCAACGCTAAAGATTTTGCAAATGGACTTACTCTTTGCTGGGCATTTGATGTGCTAGGGAATCTGTTTGGAAAATGTGACAGAATTAGTTATTTATGTTGCCGACTCTACCGTTCAAGGCATGCAGCCACATATTCTAAAACATGTCAAGATTTTCGATTTCACTCACATCTTTCCAAAATTCAACCAAGTTAACATGTTTGGTTGGACAACCGAAGGCGGAGGCCTGTCATCAGATTATATCAGTGCATTCGTTGAGCGATGGAACGCGGTGGCGAAGGAGGTCTCTCCAGATCGAGCTGTCAACATCGAAATCTTCGAAATACATAGATCATTGCAAACTTGACAGCCTTGCTCTTGGCTGAAATGTTTCCACATGTCACTAAAATGGACAGAACTCACTCAATGGATATGAGATATGACTGTAGCTAAACAGCAAAGCATTGAATTTAATCCCGTGGAACTGGATCCCTTTGAGGGTCTTTCAGTGTCCATTGTAATTGTGTTTCACGTATTACCGATTGCTGCGTCACTTACAACAGCACTGTCAATTTCTTCCCATTTCAAATCAAACTAAAGTTCAGCTCTCGTGTGACTACGAGCGCGCAACGTCTCACGAACGGTTTAGTAAATGTACAAATGTAAGTGGCTAGCTGGAATAAAAGCTAATGAAAAAGCACATAATATTTGTAAGTTGTTTGCATTTAAACTGATTGCCATCTACCTCCTCAACACGTCATCATCGCTCCTCATGTCAACCCACTCGCGGCATTTTTGAAACTGCGCTTACTTAGTCATTTCAACTGCATTCAAGCGCTTGTGTCCTAAATTGTACTTCTGGGACTAATTCAAGTTAAAGACAAACTTCTTCTTGCGTAGGAAATCATGGGGAAAACTTTTAAGTGCGATCTGAGCAGTCATGAGCTGAAATCTGAATCCAGATCAAATATTCACGTCGCCTGTCAAAATGTGCGAAGGCCTCGTTACAGACGAAAGAAACATTTGAAGTGTAAAATGTGTGGGAAGGGAATGTGTACCGAAAGTAATCTGATCAACCACATGCGAACACACACTGGTGAGCGACCATTCAAGTGCAACGTAAATGGTTGCGATCAGGCTTTTAAAGTAGTGTCACATCTGAACTGTCACATCAAATTCAAGCTTAATCGTGAGCGTCCATTCAAATGTGACTTTCCAAGCTGCCTTCATACCGCCACGACATCTGCACTTTTACTTGCACACAAGACAGTGCACAGTGAAGATCGGCCATTTGCTTGTCCAAGTTCTGGATGCGATTATCCAGCTAAACAGAAAATTTACGTCACACGTCATGTCAATTCGGTCCATAATAATCAAGCTAAAACATTGGCGTGCTCTTTGTGTGACTACAAAACGAAACGGAAGACTGCGCTGAAATCTCATACAATGCG
>JAQIWI010003475.1:0-10118 GCA_034698825.1 Deuterosminthurus bicinctus
TAGTGCTTGGACTTCACCACAAGTTTCAGCCTTCTAGCACCAACCATGCACCCAGCAGAAATGCCAGAACATTTTTTGGTGCATGGTGCTAATACTTTAGAATAGATACTGTAGGTGCTAAATCGCAAGACTGAAACCGATGCGACCCAGAATTCGCAACACTCATCCACTGTGGGTCACTGCAGGTGTGGGCTGATTTTTTCAAGGAACTGTGGCCAGCTTGTTGATTGATTTCGACTGCTTTTTCCAAAGCATAAGCCAGATCGCCATGTGGATAGCCAGCTTCGTTGTAGACATTGACGAGTCTTGTAATAAGAGCTGGAACAGACGACATTTTAAATGCAACCGATGAGGTGATTGTCGTCAAATATATGCCACAATCTGGTTGGCCAGATGAGTTTGCGTTCATTGAGTTACATTGTAGAGCAAAGTCAGTGATATAGCTGCTAATGGTCTTCACGAGGCTGGCGAATGGCTAGAACGGTTGACACAACATTAAAATACTTTCAAGTACAACTTTCATGTTCTTTTAATCTTTGGAGTGCGTACCGTGAATGCTACGTTCGATGTCTGGTAAATGCGGACTTCCTCCGTTTGAGCTTTCAAGGTCAATAGTTGCAACAAGGGCTGGTGACGTGATGTTCGCTATGGGTATAGGCTGAAATTCCAAATAATTCTGAAGTCGAGGCGTCAAGCTTAATATATTTGCAAGCTGTCAAAAAATTTACCTCTGTTGCCTTTTCCAGAATGCCATGGTACTTTCCTTCATGTTTGTTGTCTGATTTTCGTTTACGAGTCGGCTTTCCCGAATCCATTGATGATGACTAGTATTTTTGGTTTCCCAACCAATGGACAAATGCCAGAAGCAATATCAAACCTTCTTACAGGAAAGATTTCTTGGAAATGACGCTTTTGTTCTGTTTGCTTTAACACTTATCACCTTAGAGTGGGTTGTAAAAGACAGACTAAAGGAGTTGGGGTGGATCGAAGGGGGCTGTGTGTTGTACCGAGAGTAATGTAAATTATAGCAAGGCATGTACTTGATCAAGTCATCATAACAGGAACGGACGTACATAAAGCCGCTATTGACGGTGAATTCAATGTCAAACTTGTCACCCTGATGAACTTCTTGGATGTTAAGGATTATGATTGGAGTGAAAAAGTGATCCTACCCTGGGACTTATCATCTTCAGCCGTCAAATGCACCTTCAATAAATCCTCTACCACAGTTTACTTGATGCGTAACACTTGGAAACTCACAACAAAAACTCTTGATTCCACTAATCCAGCTGCTCCAAAGCCCAGTTTGTATCCGAATTGCATAATTAGACCAAATCTTTCGCCTAAACTACGACAAATTCCTAAGAAATTAGAAGACTACGGCCGTGATCAAACTATTAGAGGCACAGAAACTCATTACCAGTTAAAGTCGTGGAGGTAATTGGAGTTGACATTCTCGGACGGAGAAAGAACTTTGTACGAGGCAGATAGCTCATCTGCCCCCACTATTATCCATGAAAGCATGATGCACGAAGTCTTGAATCAACTTGGCCGCAGAGGTCCTACTGCTCAAAACGTCCAAATCAACGGTGCCGTTGCTCCACTTGCGCCCCCAAAACCCCAAGGAAAAATGGCATTGGCCCAATCTGTCTATTCCCATCATCCCGCCCGTAAGCAGTCTCGTCTCCTAAAAGATCCTTCAATCGAAACATGCAATACAACAAACCATCCCACCAACAAGCCAGGGCCAAGAAGGACTTGACGCATTTGCTATAGCTCAGCTATTCCTAGAAGCCCCATTAAGTCTTATGAGAATCAAATGACTTGAGACCAGGGCGCTTGTCTTCTCTTTTGGAATGCCAGAGGATGGAGAAATATTAATAAACTTTATTCCCACGAGTACGAAAAATTTATTAACCATGATGTAATTTGTAATATCAGAGACCTTTCTTGAAGAGCACGAGCCTAAGATCATTGAGAAGTATAGCAACAGCAGCACCTGCAAAACGAATCCATGCTAGAGGCAGGGCCAGTGTTGGTCTTCTCGCACTTATCAAGAAGTAAACTTTCAACGTGCTCAAACTTGATGTCAGACATCAGTTCATCTCTTTCGTATTATCACGAGTTGATTTGCCTGTATATTTACCTACTGCTCCCCCAGTGAAGACGACAACTTAATTGCTACAATAGTTAGTGGTGAATGTACAAACCTGTTGAATAGTTATTGCAATGTTCTTCTCTTTGGTGATATAAATGCAACAAGTTATAACGTTGGGAATATTTTAAATGTATCTTGCCTTACATATGGGATCAAGCTCGAAGACGGACGGCTTAACTCAGACTCAAGCTCCATAAGTAATGGACGGAAGCCTGTTATGACTCTACATGATGTTTAATTATCGGGCGGATGTAATGAGCAACTTTTATGCTTGAATCAATTACCAGATGCTTGAAATTGTTTTGTCAAATTACAGGTGTTACCTCTAAAATTCAAATGGTTCACTCTATCCGATACAGCTGGAAGAAAGCACGTGTTTCCACACTCCATGACAAACTAAAGACGATTTTAAGTGATTTGTTTTTTCCAATTTAGCACGAACGCACCAAAAGCCCCAAGATTTTCATGAAATTTCCACATTACTATTTTTCAGTTTTCTAGCATACTTTTTCAGTGTAAAATGCACAGTGGCAATTCACCTTGAGCTTGTACTAAGTAAGATATATGTCGCATTCCGGAGCATTTTCTCTACACCCTCGCGAGTGCTAAATTGGTTGAAAATCTTGCAGGCTCTCGCCTCACACCTCACACCCTGTCTGATACAAATTCAACTTCACGTTTTCTTCTTGATTGTTTCCCCGGTTGTCTCCTCTCCTTCTAACTTATTCCAACAGCTCTGTGCAAAACCGAAATGGCATATAAACTGAATCTGTTCAGCTCTTCTGCACTACTGTAACACAGGGATTGTTGTTAGGGGTCCAAGGATGCCTGATGCAGCATCGGCATTTTTGTGATGCCGATACTGATGCAATACGGCAACTTTGTGCATCAAAATGTATCGACGTAATGTGATGTATCGTATTACGTATGCTTAGTCCCGCATCCTGTATCTCAACGATGCAGATACTGGTTCAAATGCGGATGCATTTTGCTTAGTATCAGCTGCATCTTAAAACTTTGTATGAAAAACACGAACGTTGGTCAGTCGAATTTCATAAGTAGCTTTCATATCCATGATTAATGTTTGCAGATTAAGCGAATTGTTAAATTTTGCAGGCTATTACGTGAAGACATGTTTTTGCTTCTAAGTCATTTTTAATAATACTGAATAAAGAGTTTGCCAACTCTACGCAGATATGATGACATTCATTGCGTTCTATGCTCAATGTCGGTTGCGTGTGATACCTAATCCCTATTTGTCGACCAGACTGTCTAACTGATCAAACAATTTATCGAAGATATTCATCAGAACTCAGAACGAGGGAATGAGCTGCGTGACTTATTTTTTGAACTAAGCAATATTCACCAGCATTTCTAACAAAACATTAACTGATGCATGTGAACTTGATGACAGAGGCTAAGTCCGTACTGGATGATAAATTCCTTCAATGCTTAAAGTAGTGCAATTACTCAGCCACAGATAAGTTGGCAACCCGAGCCGATAATTGACTGCAATTCAAGACATTTAGTGTGTAAAAAGTTAACTTGGGGTACAGGGCAGTTGGCAACTGGAAACAAGACAAATGCAACAAACTATTTTAATGTGATCTTGACAAAAAAAGTGAAAGAAAATGAAACTTTAACAATTTTGACTTTGAATTTTCATCCAAATAACATCGATTTGTTCAAGCTGTTCACAAATTAGTTGATATGGATTGCCTTCAAAGTTTCTCAGGCATTTACCACTTTGTTTTACAACATTATTCGCCGTCAAATTTGTTAACTGGTTACAACGATTATTCAAAGAGACGCAATATCAGATTTGAAACGTTTTTCACAAATGCAGAAAGCGTGAAAGCTCATTGAGTTACATCAGGACACGAAAAGAGAGAAAACAATTCCAGGGTAAGCCACCTGGAGACTTTTTTATATTCGTTTGTATTTTTGTTGTAGTACGTAGCAACTGCCTATGCCCAAAAGCTTCGTTGATATGTCATCTTTGAATTCCAATAAGTCCAACTGGATCTAATTTGGCAAGAGTTTACATCTGTTTAGTTGTAATAGTATTCCCCACAGCTATTCCAAAGCCTATTTATAATTTCCAACAATGAGTTACAGCAATTCAGACTTGAATTGAACGGATTGTTTAATGGGATTCAAATATTAAACGACAAAAATACCTTCATTATTATTTTATGAAGTCAAATTTGTGACAACTTTGCAGTCCTTGGATTTCCAGATTTGTGTTGTGATCCCCTTGAAGGTGCACTACGGAACGTCAGCAAATATATCTGGTCTTGTTGACAATTTAAGATGCCCAGCTTTTTTCCCTGACTGAGTATGATTCAGGTTGGAAAACTGAGCTGGGCTTCTGCTGACTGAGAGATCAGAGGCCGACAACGTTGACTGAATGATGCACTAACCCATACTGGAATACCTTCACTCACTCACGCTCGCTTGTGAGTGCTGGTTTCATGGATTGTGCTGATTATTTAACAAACTCAGCTCATGTAGCTTACGATTGGCTCAGAGCCATTGTGAATTAAACAGGGGATCAAAGGGGTAACAACCAAGGAGGTAGAATGAAGTTGTAGAAAGGTAGGACTTAAGGCTTGAGCTTGCAAGTTTTTGTATGAAGCAAGTTCAGCGTTCACCAAAAATCCCACACTACTAGTTGCTGTATACACAATTTTCCCGAAGGCAATACAACTTCCTTGACACTTACTAAAGGGGGTCGTACATGTAGCACAACATGAAAACGTTTGCTGAAATAAAGTTGTGAACGTTCAATAGAAAAACGGAGGCTTTAGCAAGCTGGACGATGGGAATTTTGCAAGGCAATTGCTATAATGCTGGACAACTCCAATTTTTTGATATGTCGGCCGAAATTTTTGTAAAAGTAGGCTTTGGGCCATCGTATAAGTTTTTTACAAGTTGACTCTAGTAAAATGAAGCTGATTAGGCTTTCAGATGGCCACTTTAAGGTGGTCGGATGAAACTGTGGCTTAAAGTTTCAAACTTTACAATTTTTCAGTCTACCTGTTGTAAAACCTTGATACCAGCTGGAAGGCACAAGATTTCAAAAAAGTTATTATTGTCCCAAATTGCCCTTGAATTACTTTACAAAATCGGAAGCTTTTTTCAATTTCAGCTCTGGGTTCATTTTAAAAAAAATCGGTAATGTGAATTTGAGAAGTTGACCCTAGGTCAATGATGCAAGTAGCTGTTATCAATACTTCATGCTTCATTCACCGAAGACTAAGACTATTTCTACCTATGGTAAAAATTTCAAGGCAAAGCGCAAGCTTCTTGTCTCGTTATACAAAATAAAGTGATGTAACAGGACTTATGCCCCGCCCCGTGGTAATAAATGGCAATGAAATTGATGTTATAGCCGGTGCCCACCTGGAAAAATTGGTGGATTACTTGAAGCATGCCACAAAGTTCTACATTGTATTGCATTCACAATTATTATATACTTTAACTCAGTAAAACATTCAGGTGCACACATCTTACTAAACAACGTAACTATTAAAATTAAATTGTATGACAACGGAAATGGCACGCAGGAAAGCGTCAACCTTGTGCCTGTGGTGATGATTTCTTTAAAGTACTTGTTATGCTCCAAATTTCTCTACGGTCATTATTTTGGAAGATACAGCCGTTAAAGTGTTATGCTCCAAATTTCTCTACGGTCATTATTATGGAAGATACAGCCGTCCTAAGTTATAAAAATGGACCAAAAACACATTGCCCATAAGCCACATGTTAAAAAAGTTCATTTTTCTTTGAGTGTCCATATCTCAGCCAATTGTTGACCGATTTTGATGATTATTTGACAAAAACATTTCCCTAAGACTCTTGTTTCAGAATTGGTAACACACATCTCTGTAGCTTTAAAACTCTAAAAGTAATTCAAGTTTAAAAGTGTAAAGTCTTAATTGGCCTATCCTGCACAATAAATGCTTGTCAGCACACGAGCGGCCACTGAACATTGCAATTTTTTCACGTGAACCGTTAGTTTTTGCAATCAAATTGCAACGTCTTGCTTTCAGTCTACGTCGTTTCCAGGTTGAGATTTAAATCAGCTGTCAATAAAGTTCGTAATCAGTACAAGCAGAAGCTACTGACGCCACGAATGACTTCCGGAATGAAATTAATTTCACGTGTGACACCCGAATTAGATTTAATTTCACGTGTGACTTCCGGATTAAATTTTATTTCACGGGTGACTTTATGTCCTCTTCAGGTCGAGATTCGAATCAGCTTTCAATAAGGTTCTTAAACAGTACAATGAGAAGCTGCTGACGTCACGCGTGACTTCCGGATTAAAATTTAATTTAACGTGAACCTCCACCAGACTCCATGCTTGACTGCTAAAAGACTTACTAAACTTTTCTTCTACCATACCATGCAAAAATGATGGAAGCAAGCCTCACGATTTTACATATATTGCGTATGGGTCAATGAAAAGCGTCTTTAAAAGAGCCACACGACAATTCAATAATGCAATGCACCTCTGTCCTTAAATGAGCTAGCTTTGAGATGTCTAAAAATGTAGGTTTGGATAAAAAAAATTACATAAGAATGCTGTGTCGTCTGCAATTGACTGTTAAAAACGTCCACGCAAAGACGCAACACAAAGAAGGGCATTTGTTTTTTGAAAAAGCTTGCTGTTGGCTTAAGATTAAAAAAATAATAGTTCTGTTCGGTAAACTAAGCGCTTTTAAAAGAGCCACACGATATTAGCACATAATCAAAGCTCTGACGTTGTGGCAACATTTACCCTAAAGAATTTAAGTTTATAACTGCTTGTTTAGGTTTGGGCACAAAAAAGACCCCACACAACACAATCCAGGGCAGTTTATCCTTAAAATATATAGGTATATGATCTGGGATTTTTGGGATACTACTGCATCATAAATTTTGAGATATTGAAAAGAGCCATACGGTGCAACCAAACCAAGCACGCACTATCAGCTTTCAGATGGCTTATTTAGACCAAAATATTTCATGTAAATTAATGGTTGGTAAATTTATGCCTCTAAAAAAGGGCCAATTGACCTAACTAAGGCAAGGCACTTTCGCCCTTAAATAAACTAGCTTTGGCCTTCAAACTTTACAGAGATCTTGTGTTCAAGGTTGGAATTAGAATTAGCAAAGCAGGTAAATGCAGTGAGCGTTTGGTTGTATAGAATTTTTAGACCTACATTAATGTGATAGACGATTTTTACTATGAGGAGTAAGTATTCTCAGTTCAGTGAGCTTCCGCTCACGCAATGAGTGAATGATTTTTCTCTGTTATTATAAATAGCGAGCCTGGCGTCCTACGTACTCCTGAATCTCATAAAGTCAGTCAAACTACTACGTTCCTCCTAGACCGTTAAACCACCATTGCCTGTTATTTTGATCAAGATGTGCATATACTTCATTCTTATGACTAATAGCGGAGCCCGCGCCCTACGGATGCGCAATAATTTCCACACTTCTGTCTCTTAGCCAACACTTATTCGGTCCCGGTAGTTTTGGAAAAGTTTCCCCTGGCCTATGTTTCTCTAAATCGGTCCATTTAATATGAATACAGTTTGACCTGGTAATTTTGTCAAATGGTGTCCCAGTATTTTGCTCAAATTTTGCCCATGCCGATGCCCATAATGACTAACTCTAACTTGGTCCAGGTAGCTCCATATCTTTAAATGATGTGAGTTGACGTGTGCAGAGGCAAAGATTACCAAGTACAGTCCATGCTATCGTAAAGTAACCATAACAGGTTTATACGCACGTAGCACGCAGGAATTTTGAGGTTTGACATGATTTTCAAGGTGAAAACGGCCAAAAGTGTCCAACGACACGTCTACATTTCCACTAGCTTGTGAGATTGCGGGTTGCTTTTAACAATGCCCTACGGTGCGGTGCAAGCGTGACCTTTTAGCTCCTAAGTGCTAAAGTGTGGGCTCCTACAAAAAGCCACGCAACCTTTTTGTCTGTGTTTAAGTGAGCTATGGCCTTGAAATTTTCGTACAAATCACAACGCTTAATGAATCTTGTGCTCCTTAATAGAGTAACTTAGTGCAAGCAAAGCTGTCTTGACTCTAATGTAGCGAATAATATTATTCGTGTGCTCTTTACCAGAGCCACAGGACACAAGTAACAATGCACTTATGTGGTTTTATACAGTTAGTGCTCAAAATTAAGAATAACTTTGCGCTCCAACAATATAAATGCTTAGATTTTGTTAAGTAAATAACTTGGGAGACATAAAATTAGGCTTGATTGTACTATTTTTCATGGGCTTTCTGGTGATGTCAATATCATTCGCATATGTGGTACTCCCCACCCATGGCCCCCTCGAGTATACGGTCCGCCGGAATTCGCATAGTCCAAAATCAAGAGTAACGTTCCAGTTTTGTTGTCATATCTTGCATAAAAAGGCGCGATATGCACTAAGCGGGACCACACGCATTCTTATGATGAAAAATCATCTTTGTTCTCTTCTATCGCTTCATTGTTGTGCTCCTGCTGACTGTGGTGAATTAAAATGCCGAAAGCGAAGGATTATTCTGCGGAGGAGCGATACAAGGTTATATTTTATCATCAAAATGGCTTGGGCTACAGCAGGATTCACAGTAAGACGAGAATCAGTGTGACAGGGATCATAAAAATCATAATGAAGTGGAAGGAAACCGGATCTGTGGTGAACAAGCCGCGCCCGGGCCGCCCGAAAACCACCACCCCGAGACTCATGCGCCGAATTCGGGCTTGCATCTTGTCTAATCGTCAAGTGTCATCCTATAAATTAGCCGCAGAAGTGTCTGAGAGTACTGGGACTCCAATTAGCCGTTCAACTGTCAGGAGGGTATTGAAGACCATGGGCTTAAGTGGTCGTATTGCTCGGAAGAAGCCTTTCATCAATGAAAGAAACCGGAAGAAAAGGCTGCGGTGGGCGGAAGCTCATGAAAAATGGACCCTTGCGGACTGGAAAAAGGGTCTTTGGTCCGACGAAACTAAATTCAACCTTTTTGGGTCCGTCGGCGTCAAGAGAGTATGGCGGAGACCTGGTGAAGCCTACCATAGTGATTGCATGCAACCCACAGTCAAGCATGGAGGGGGAAATGTCATGTTCTGGGGCTGTATGGGATGGAATGGAGTCGGTACAATCCATGAAATTCAAGGCATAATGGATAAGGCCATGTACCCTGACATTCTGACCAACAATATACCGATGTCCGCGCAGAAAGTACGTCTCAGAGGAAGCTTCGTCTTCCAACAAGACAACGACCCGAAGCACACAGCCGGAATTGTGAAGACTTGGTTTGGGTTACAGAAGTTCATACTTCTGGATTGGCCAGCCCAAAGCCCGGACCTGAACCCAATCGAACACTTGTGGTCGATTTTAGAGCAGAAGATGGCGGATCGGCGAGCTAGCAATAAGAACGAGTTGGTTGAGGTGGTGAACCGTGAGTGGGAACCTATCGACCCGGACACAGTTCAAAACCTCATCAAATCAATGCCTCGTCCTATTGCTGCAGTCATTGCAGCTAAAGGAGGTCCAACGAAGTATTGGTGAGTATATCATTATAGGATGGAAATCTACAGGGTTCTCTTAATTTTGGACCATCAATTTCAGAGTCACTTGGAATCATGATCGGTGGGGACGTGAAGGGGAGGAGCAATCCGAATGAAACTTGTCCAGATTATAGTCAGAATACCCAAGTGTGCTTCGTATAAATTTAGTCAATGGTTGTTGCAAAATAAAGATATTGTTGTAATTTTAAGTTTCTGGGCGCAACGTTACTCTTAATTTTGAGCACTAGCTGTAGCTAGCTTCGGCCAAAACTATAAAATAAGGCTGCTACTCCATCATCTGTGGGCCCTTAAAAACAAGTACTGTTTTATACATCCTGAGGGTTCAAAATGCAATGCAATTAACTGCTGTCTTCGGAGAAGCTAGCTGTGACAG
>JAQIWI010003476.1:0-10117 GCA_034698825.1 Deuterosminthurus bicinctus
CACACAGACTCTACTCAATGTCATGTCATGTGAGGAAAAGGAGCTAGTGGAACTTGGTAATATAAGACGTGCCTTGAAAATCTATAGGGCCTTTTATACGTCCCTCTCACTGAGGGGGGGAAGTCTTGGAACATCTCTGCATTTGAGTGTCTCTATACCATACACACCATGCAAGCTTTGTAAGAGGGAAAATCACATGAGCATCATCATCATCATCGTCATCATCATCAAACTGTGCGGCACAATTTCCACACATCTTCTCTTCCCATTTTAGTTGAACGAGAGGAACTTGTGTGCAAAGCGGGGGAGCTGGCGTGTACACACACTTATCCCAAATCTATTTGTCATACTAGAAAACTACTTTGTTTGGAAAATAAACTGCGGCTGATAAATAGAAAAAAATATATAGAGAGAACTCCATTTCAATTTCTCACACAATCATCTTGCCGCTTCAAAGGAAGAACCACCAAGTTTTGACAGGAGAGGAAAGCACTCGAGGAGTATGTGTAATAGAGTGGGAAAAAGCTTGGTGGGATGTTTGATACAAAAGACAATTTCGTTCGTCAGTTTCTCATATTCCAAATAATTTCAGCCTATAGAGAAAATCAGCACAGAAGTAGATACAAGAGCAGTTTCTCCAGATAGCTCGCTACCCCACATTGGAAATGGTAACACGATGAAGTCATGAAGAGAGTGGGAGAATTATGAGTGCAAGCGCGGCACTTGTTTACAACCAACTCACATCCTCATACGCTCGGCTTGGATTAGTAGAGCAATTAGTTAACCAGTGCGAAGTACATTGTAAGACAGTGAAGGCGCAACTTTGTAAGCTACAACGGAGGCCATTATTGGCCCATTAAGGGAGCAATTATCCGGTGAGAATTGGAGCAAAATCACCCGCTTTTCCACTCCCTTTCCTTTTCTCTCTTCCTCCCGCTCGCAAATCGTTGGTTAATGACCCAAAAAAGAAGCAAAAATCTCTTTCAATGGCTCTAATCAGGCCCTTGTTTCTTCCTCTGCGCAATGCAATACAATCCCTCCACTCCCTTACTTACCCGCTTGCTCATATGTTTCTTCTTAGGTGCGGAAGCATCTGGAACTTAACCCTATTTTTCTCAGGACCAAGAGGAAGAAGGGGACGAAGAATTTCAATTCCCCAATGAATTCTTTCCCATATGACAAGCATAGCTGTCCAAATCCATTAGCACTCAGTGTGGGAGAGTGACCGAGTGACAAAGTGACATACGAGGAAGGGAAAAGAAGAAGCAAGTGTACTTTGCTGTACAATATGGGATGGTAAAAGAAAAAACTATAGTAACAAATGGGCCAACATGTTCCTGACACATATGGCCTAGTTCCTCTGTCGTCCTCCTCAGTGGCATTCTACGTTCCATGCGGTTATGCGGGCAGACTCCTAATGTTTATAGAAACAATGGATCCGCTCTGACCATACAGAAGAGTACTTATGGAATAGGAAGAGAAAGAGTATGGAACAGTTGACGTCATCATGAAAGAGTCGAGATGATAATGACACTGTTATTGTTCTTGATCGATTACCGTTACGAGCCGCCCCTCAAGACACAATGGAAGTTCTTTCTCCGCACTATCATGACCAACAAGCCTTTCTTCTTCTTCTTCTTCTTCTTTTTCCTTTCCCATTAAATTAAATGCTATTTCATGGTGCGGAAAAAAAGGGAAAAGTTAAAGGGCGGAGGCCCAACTACTTCCTTATGTCCATCCAGAAGAGAAGAGAAGGTTATGCTATCAAAGCATTTACTTTTTACATACACGACCTCTATGTACCTTCCAAATCTAATGCAATCATAAAGGGCAGTCTGGCTGACGGCCACGTGTCAGTATATAAAGTGTGACAACATCGCAGATGTGATATCTGCGGGGCTAAAGCTCCCCAGGTTCAAAGCCTTCACAAACTCGCAAACTTTTCAATGCATTCCCTTGGCAAATAACAATGGCGGCTCGCATTGAAAATTCAGCATCATGGCAATCTAAATATGACCAAGGATTTTTATGGTAAGTAAGCAAGCGGGTAGGCTTTCTCCTCTATGTGTATGTGTGTGTGTGTGTAAATAAAAGAAGAAACAGAACCTGCAGGCTTTCCCTCTGTCTGGCTATCCCTTAGAGATATTTCCCTAAATTCTTGAGATTTTTACCCTTTTTTCCTTCTCAACTTTGATGCCATAATAATGGTGGAAAAAAGGCTAGAATCCCGAGACGAAAAGCGAAGAAAAAAGTCTATAAACTCGATGACTTTGCCCTCCAGTTGAGCTGCTTCAGCTCTGGATGAGAAGGGAAATTTGCAATGCAAAAAAATGTCGCTTCCTCAAGGCTTGTTATGGCAATATACAGACTCGTTCACAACACAGTCTACCCGGCTGACTAGACCCATTGAGAGCAGTAGTAGTAGTACAACTGGAATAACCATCATTCCTTTATGCCTCTTCCCACCATAAATGTAGTTTGCTCATACAAGGAGCTATTCATGTGTAGAAGAAGCTATACATATTCCCTACATCCAGGTAGTAATTTGTGTATAAAAATATTCAGAGAGGAAAACTTTCTTTGGATCCTACTCTAAAGTTGGAGTGCTTCCCACTATACATAGCCGCGTTTGTGAGAGAGCTCAGTGAGATGCTGATGGAATCAGCACGACACGAGTTTGCTGACTCGTCGTTCTTTTTTATGACGGAGGAAAATTGCAGACAATTAGTCACTACGAAATGGCAAAAATTTCCCCATCTCACCCTGTCTCCTTCCTAACCTCCACCGGCCATATTTTCCCACTCTGTGTCAAAAGGAGCGCAACTGACCCAAAGAAAAAAAAGTGATAAAACTGGCAAATAACTTAACATGGACGACCAAACTCCTCCGACTCCTACTTCAGATTAAAGCCCGCGATTTTTTCGCCCCAACTTTCGCACCCTGAATATCAAAACGCATTTCCAACTGATTCCTTCATCTGGCCGAAGGCACGTAAATGTCACGTAGAAAATTAAGCTGGGTAGCAAAGAAATTGCACAAGTTAGAAGGACGTTGGAGATTGGAGTAAGATCTTCTTAATACTTGGCAAAAGCTGCAGATTAAGACGGCAATAACTGAAAGTACAGAGGACGTGAATGGAAATGGAAGAAGACGAAGAAGAGCAGAACAAAGAGAAGCGTGATTTGGCTATGAAGGGATTTGTGGAATTTAAATTCAAAAATTAAGACGAACAAAAGACGAGAGAACTACGAGAGAGGAACGCGCGGACGGTAAGAACATGAAAGTGACATACCTGATTATAATAGTAATCCTGAATTAATTGTCAGGCCCATAATGGAGCAGGCGGTGGTGGTCTTCGGGGCGCTGGGAAGGGAGGCGGAGGTCTATTGGGTGGTGGGAACGGTGGCACGTACAGCGGAGCATTGATGGAATTTGAATTAAGAGTTGCGGAAGCTGCAGGCGGAGGTGGAGGAGGACAGACTGGAGAAGCTCGAAGTGTAGCACTGCGCACGGCCACTTGATGATGATGATGATTATTGTGAGGACGATGAAGGGAGTTAAAAGTGGAGCGAGAATTATTCGTCAGCGTGCTGCTTGTATAAGAGATCCTCGGCTCAGGAAGTGCACAGCGGAGTTTGGCCCAGAATAATTTGTCATTAGCTGACAGGACGGTGGCTGAGCGAAGACAGACTCTAAGATCGGGATCGAGATCCCTTGTGGGCAAGTCACCTAAGGTGACAGCAATCAGTCGGTTCTTCTTCCCTCTCAGGGCAGCATGAAGGGCGGACTTGAACTCAAAGCGACACCACTCACTCTGCACAAAGTTTTTACTTAGCACAATAATTGTCTTCCTTGAAGATTCCACGGCCTCCACGATCGTGTCTGCGATGTAGGCGGACACGGAAAAGTCCTTGTAGTGGAGACAGAGTCGATATGGAGCAGTGTGGTCGGGTTGTTGGAGCTCCGTTGCCAGCACTTGACTCACCCAGGCCTCGTCTTTCACACTGTAGGCCACATATGCATCGTACAGCTTCTCACGGTCATCCTCCAGCGTGGTCTGGTAACACTGCAGGGGACACTTGGACACGGCCCAAACTCTTAGACTATTTCGCTTCCGACATACGGCCACGAGCACACTGCCAATTAGTAAACAAATTGCCATGACAGCGGCTAGGAGCGGAAGATAGGGCGGGAGATTGCTCTGGGGCGCCTCTACAGCTCCGGACAGAGCTGTAATATCCGAGCACTTGGTCCCGTTCATGTAGACAAGGGAAAAGGGTCTGCCGTTTAGAAGACAGTTGACACCGGAAGCATCCATTAGTTTCGCTTTGTTCGACTGAATCCACGGCACTGCAAAGCCAACATACTCACACTCACAACTCCAAGGATTCCCCGTCAGTCCAATCTCTACCAAGTAGGGATTCAAACTCAGGGTCCACATTGCAAATCTCATCAACTGATTCCCATCCAACTTGAGCACTTCCAACAGTCGCAGATTCACAAAGGTGTCATTGCCAATAAAACTGATTTGATTTGACTGCAAGTAAAGCTCACGCAGACTTTCCAATGGCTCAAATTCATAGCCTTCTAACTCTTGAATGAAATTGCTCTCCAAATGCAAAATCTCAAGCCTCTTGAGTCCGCTGAATGAATTATTCTGAATCCGCCCGATCCCGGAATTGTTCAAGTAGAGTACTCTCAGGTTCTTGCGGCCAATAAACATGTGACTTGTGAGCTCATCCAGATGATTCCCATCTAGATAAACTTCTGTGCTGTCCATGGGGATGCGTGCCGGTACGGACATATGATCTCGATTTGCACAGTCGACAATATTCGAGGACCATGTATCGTCATGGTAACAGGTGCAGTTGCCGGGACAGGTCATTTCACAGTCACAGGCATCGAACTCGCAGCAGTGGCAGAGAGCGAAGCAGTGAGTTTTGTAGGCGCAGAGGAACTGGGAAGCATCTGCGTCCACTAATGGGACAAAATATTTATCACGGTGATAGACCAGTTTGCAGTAGACACTGTCCAGATCCATCACTCTCGGATGCTGTCTCAAATGGTCCAGTTTATTAATCTTCTGTAGCCATTCCATATCACAATCGCACAGGATCGGGTTACCCGCAATATAAAATTCCGGCAACATCTTGTCCATCGGGATCGGAGCCAGCTGGAGTGCCTTGATATCCATCTTCTCAATCTGGTTGGCAAAAATGTCGACGCGGGACAGGTTTGGCTTCTTGTAAAATGTGTGCTGGTCCAAGGATGATATTAAATTGTCATTTAAAAATACATTCTCCAGACTGTCGGGGATGTTATTAGGGCCAATGCGAGGGATGCGGTTGAAACTGGCGTCAAGTGTGGACAGCCGGAGATCATCTGTGCCGAAATAATTTCCCAAATCCGTAATTCCATTCTTGTGTATGTCAAGCCATTGGAGCTGCTTGGGAATGAGCGCATAGTCGAACCAAGCGAGGTGATTATCCGAGATATTGAGCCAAATCAAGTTTGGTGACTGAGCAAATAGGTTACTAATATCCGTGAGGTAGTTAGCGTCAAGTCGGACAGCTTGTAGATTAGTGTTGGAGTCGAAGGAACCCGGCTCAACGGACTGGATACGATTCCTTGCTAGATTGAGTACCTTGAGGGACGGGAGATCTTTGAGAGCATCCTTACTGACGTTGACAATTCGGTTACCCGTCAGTCGGAGCCCATATAAATCCGGCAGTCCAACCAGGCGTGGTGATTCCAATTGTTCTATTGTGTTCTCACCCAAGTCCACCGTCTTGAGCAGCGTCAGATTCTGCAGAGCTCCAGGCAGCTGAGCCAACGCATTTCCATTCAAGTTGAGATCTTTGAGACTGGAGCAGTTGTGAAATGCAGCTGGGTGGATTCCCGTGATTGCGTTATTGTCCAGTGACAGGGTGGACAACACAAAAAGTCCATTGAGGGCTGTGGCGTCGATGAACTGAAGCTTATTGTGGGAGAGGATGAGCGTGTGCAAATTGTTCATGGCGGAAAAGGTGTTTCCATCGATCACTTGGATCCCATTGTGCTCCATGCTCAGCACTTGCAGGCTATACAAGTCTGCAAAGGCTTCCGGATTTAGATGTGACAGCCGGTTATGTCCCAGTCGCAGGAGGACAAGTCGAATCAGCCCCCGGAATGAACCGCTATTGTTCATCCAACTAGATGTCAGAATGTTGTGACTCAAGTCCAGTACAACCAACTGATCCAAATTTGCAAACAGCCCGGGAGGGATAGTTGACAGAGAGTTGTTCTGCAGATAAATCTCGGTCAAATCCTTGCTGTCCTGGAACAACTGAGCTGGAAGAGCAACCAGTTTATTGTCCGCGTAGTTCAGGATCCTTAATGACTTGAGTCCTTGCAAAGCCCGATCTGCAACGTTGGAGATCTCATTTCCTTGCAAATGTAATTCCTTCAAATGGCTCAAGCTTGCCAGTCCCCTTGCAGGAAGAACAATAAGTCGGTTGTATGAGACATCCAATACTTGGAGCCCTATCTTACAGCTCTTTGTTGTTGTTGTTGATAATGATGATGATGATGAAGATGATAAGGATGATGATGTGGATTCAGTCTCAACCTCCTTGAAACTCAGGTCAGAAATATCTTGTAGACGATTTAAGCTCACATTCAAATACTCCAAGGTTGTTAGAGGACAAAACAATTTCTCTGGGAATGTCCAAATGTTATTTGCACTCAGGTCAATCCTCTCCAAGTTGCCCACGGGGTGGAACACTCCTGCTGCAATTTCAAGACTCAAAGCGGGCCAAGCAGTATTGTAGGTGCGAATGGTGAGGTTCTTCAGCATACTCAAGCCTGAAAATACGCCGGGATCCAAACGGGAAAGTTTGCAATGCTCGATGTGCAGGGAGCCGAGCCGATTGAGATGCGAAAGGGACTCGGATTGTAGGGAACTTTGGTAAAAAATCACGTCGGAACATTCTAAATTTAACGAAGTGATGGAATCTCCAATGATTTCACTGAAGTTTGTTTTATCAAATTCACTATTGATTGTTCGTAGACGACACGAGAGGGAAATGTCCCCAGAACCTGCCGCTGTTGTAAATTTCTCACAGTCTTCCGAAAATTTACTCCATGCAACTGGCAAACAAATCAACCAGCAGCCGGCCATCAGGAGCAGAAACGTCACTGATAACGGACCCAATTTACGGCCCATATCTCTTAACCAAGTCCTACCCATTTTTCTCGCTTAATCTTACAGGCCCTCACTCCTCCGTTTTTAGTTACAATTGCTGGCCAAGCATTGCCATAATGTTTTCTCACGTCCGTCTTTCTCACACAAACATTAACTCACAGTTTCTCTACGTATTTTCCGTTACTCCAGCCAGATGTATCCGCTGGATTTTCATTATCATCAACTTAAGGTACATACTTTCGTCTATGTGACAGCTTATTATTACTTGCGTTCCCGTCCTTGTCCCCGTCGGAACAGCCGAACATATCTTGCGAGGGAATTTCTTTCTTCTTCTGATGCTCGTCTTCCACGATGAGGGGGAGAATATTACAAGTATTACGGGTCGTTTCCTAATTTTATCTCAGCCTTGGAGGTTTTGTCACGCTTCAAACCCCATTATCGTTACATGATGCCATTTACGTGTGCCTATGATGGCGGAGCCAGGATGCAAGTGGGCTGATGTCGGCGGAAGATGATCTGAAAATTAATTTATTTTTCCTCTGTGAATTTTTAGCATTTTTCTACGTGATTTTCAACAGGGAATAGGCTGCCTGGGGAAGGGGGAAGAAGTAGAAAGACTGTAAAGAAGATATGAGAAGACTTTCAAGGTATGATGTTTTTACTCGGAAGAAGACCAAGGAATAGAGGAGAATTTGGACCATGTTATGTGTTGGAATACATAGGGTGTGTATTATAGGAATAATATCCCGGGAATCGTTTATTACGGAAGATGACAGGAGTACACTGGAGTGAGAGAGAGACCGAGAGGGCTCTTGTGTATACAAGCTCTCCATGTGATCCTTGAATGTGAATATTCAGCAAAGCGTGTAATCATAATTCTAGCCAAACAGAAACTACAAAGTTTGTTTATCACATTAGACATTAGAGTTATAAGAAGGCGTGCATTTTGTATTAGACCATTATTAAACTGTCACGGCCATGTTTATTCAACCTCGTTTATCTATCTCTCTCTCTCTCTCTCTTCCCTCATATTCAGTAACAGACAAGAAACTCTACCGGCATCCCTCCTTCTCCTGACTTCCAGTTTCTCATTTTTCCATCCGGCACTCCTAGAATTTCAAACTGAGAAAACCTAAAACTTTACCGGATTCACGGCTGTGAATTTTAATCAGAGAAAAAAAACTTGAGGTTTGTGTCAGCATATCTATTGTATTGTACACCGTTTTTTTTGTCTTTACCACATGCAAAGGATTGACATGAAGGGCAAGAAAAAGAACCCGACATGAGGTAAAGAAAGTGTCAAGGAATAAGGCAGACTTTTGCAAAGGTATGTGTCAGTTGCAGGCAGGTAGAAGAAGACAGATCCTTCAAGCTTTACCTTGTCGGGCTAATTCAGATGAATCGGTTAGATGCTGTCAAACTGAAAGCTCGTTTCAGCTGCCGAATTTATTATTGTTCCGTCAATAAAAATCCTCCGTTTGTATGCTCTCAGCATATTCCACCGCCGACTGTAATCTCGACAGTTGAGAAGCCGTCCTCGTCCCAGGGCACATTGCTTTATATCCTATTGGAATATTTTCTACGTACACTCACAATATCATAGGTAGACAATGCGGGCTATGAACAATGTACTCATCGCACATGTGGTCCTAATGTCTGTTAGGAATGATTCTCAGGATATTTTTGATGTACTTTAGAGTCCCATTTTATGGAGCCACAGTGCGAGTTTACAGTTCACGGTGAGTTATGCTTTATTATCAAAAGGTTCTCACACACAAACAGAGATGCATGGAAAGTGAAATGATGATGATGAGGATGCCTCGTCGTCCTTTTGTTTTTAACTCACGTGAATTTCCACAGCCCATGCAATAATGGAATAAAGCGGAGCACACAGATGAACACACAGACACACACACGGAAATGAGTATTCCAAAAAAGTATATCCCTAGTACATTACACAGCAAGTCTTCCAAAAGTGTTTACGAATTTCCTCGTTGTTATTGTTGTGGCCGCCGTTGTACTTGTTACTACGTATAATAAGATTCACAAGGATCCGGAAGAAGTGGAACGAATTCGAACAGAATGGGAGATGCGTGGAGAGGAAATTTTTGAAAAAGTTTTCCAAAAACGAGAGACAAGCTAATAATTTACACCCGTCTCAACTGTCACAACAGAGTTTTTCCCCTATTTATTTACTGCTGTGTACATGGTTGACGCACAACTCGGTCGGACCAAAGGCTGACAATGATCATGTCCTTTGCAACAAATGTGAAAACTTGGAGTTTTTAATCCGTAGGAGATCCAATGTGTTTCCCTGACAGTTGTGTATAAATGTACGACGGAGCCCCAAAAACTTTTTCCTGTCCGTCTGCCCCGTTCACAGACCTGTGATCAACTGAGAGCCCAAGGCAGAGTGCAGAACATTATGTCTTCCCAAACGCACTGGCTCCTCCACGCACACTTGCACGCATCCAACTTTTTCCTATCAACTTCTCTCTCCCTTCTCTTCACTCACTCGCTCCATCCCAGCAGCAGCAGCAAAGGCAAAAGCTCCTTTCCTTCAGTCTCCTACGAGCCGAATCAGCACTGCGACTCAAAGAGCCACCCTAAAATCTCCGGGAGGTATCAATGGTCTCTCGCTCTCTCTCTCTTACTCTCCTCTTCTACATACTACAAACATGTATATGCGCACACTTGTTAAAAGTCCTCATCTCGCTCTCTATGCATCTCTTCTACAATAATGCCACTGGATGGATGAATGCTGTTCCTGTTGTCAGATCCTCTTCTTCCTACATAAGTGTGACTCAAGAGCGAGTTTCGGATGTGCGGAAGCGTGGGGAGCCCTTCAAGCTGTTATGCTCTTCTGGCTATTTTACTCAAGATTACTTGAAATTTCGTCCTACTCACTAGCTACGGGCTTATTAGCAAATTGCT
>JAQIWI010003477.1:0-10117 GCA_034698825.1 Deuterosminthurus bicinctus
AGGAAATGGGGAGGACTGGGAGGTGACGTCATCCTATTGCGTCGTAGGCTTTGGCCTGTGCAGGGTGCCTCGAGGCCCGCGAGACTCGCGTTTCGTGATATTTTGGTGTCGTTGAGCGGCGTCAAAACCCAGTATGTGATGTTTCCAAACATCTCACCAAAAAAGCGAGCCAAGAAAACAGCTATTCCATAATATTTACTGACATGAAAGCGTCCATCAACCATTATGGCATTCCCCATATCACACACGGCTGCAGAGTTTGACAGCAAAAATAAGGTCAAACTGACAAAACAATCCGGTGTGGAGGATAAAATTTTCACTGGCATTGGATTACCCATAAGTTGCTCCATTGACATACCAGTATAAGTATTGTATTTGTTCCACACTTTTCCTCAGTTATATCAGTTTCAGGACCTAGGTTGACATAATTAAAGCCTATTTTTAATGGTGCAAGTCGAGCTGCCATA
The DNA here is from genome assembly GCA_034698825.1 of Deuterosminthurus bicinctus. Classification (NCBI taxonomy): domain Eukaryota; kingdom Metazoa; phylum Arthropoda; class Collembola; order Symphypleona; family Bourletiellidae; genus Deuterosminthurus; species Deuterosminthurus bicinctus. The sequence continues at coordinate 468 of JAQIWI010003477.1, forward strand.
TTTTGAATCATATGGTCCAATCCAGCTTCATGTTTTTGCATTTACTCAAACTTTCAATGATTCACTTGGCTTCACTAAACGTCCATCATACTTGATCATAAGAATCATAAGTGTTCTCATGCTCTTAATTTGCAAACTGTAGTCAGGTTTTCCAGTTCTATGGTTCCAGGACGATACTTATAGTTGTACGAGTGGTTTCAAATACTTTCATGTGATTCTGTCAACTTGCGCGTCTCCAATAAAGCCTCTGTGTTACCCCGAGTTTGTTGAAAACTTCCATCGAGCGGCGTATAGTACCTACAAATACTGAACTCGCAAGATCAAATCAACCTGACTGATCTTATGTGTACTAAATGAAAAGCCTAGTTCTAAAAATAATTCATTTTTACAGTAGCTTCGATCGTGCTGCCAATAGATCCTTTATAGCGAGCGTTCAAGCTTCCATCGACCATCATGGTATTCGCATTAGTTCAAGCTGGTGTAGCGTTTGAGATCAAAAATAAGGCCAAGTTGACAAGATGATCCAATGCGAAGGATAAAATTTTTATTGACACTCGTTTAACCAGCTGTTCCATTAACATACCAAGACCCGTATAAGTCTATTTGCATTTTTTTCAAATCTGCTCTCACCCTATTAGCGCCCACATGACCTGGATTGACAGAATTAACACTCGCAAGTTGAGCTGCCATGTTTTCAGTGGCATTGACGCAATCCAGCTTCAATTTTTTGCATTCACTTAAAAGTTCAACGATTCGGCTTCTATAGTCGTCTGTCATACTTGATCAAAACTGGTCTCGTGCTTTTCATTTGACAACTACAGCATTTTTTTTTCATTTTTACGGTTCAATGACGTCGCTTTTAGTGATATAATACATTGCAATTGCTTCATCCGTCTTCCTCAACTTAACTTCCTGTATCAACTGGTAATCAGAGCCCACTGTTTAATGGACTTTTTCATCGAGTGGCGTATGGCACCTACAAATAGCCAACACACAAGTTCCAATCAACTTAATTGATCTCAAGCGTATACGTAAAGTCAAGTTAGTATGAAAAATAATTCGTACAGAGTGATTCTTAAATTCCTGTCACACAGATATGATATTCGCTCTCTATTTAAGAGTGGCGCAGGCTCATTTCAATCAAACAACAACTTCACCAGTCAGAGTAAATGTCCTAAAGAGACTGTATTTTATTGATCAACCTGGAAAGTATTCAGAGGTAAACAAACAAGTCATACTGCTATTTTTGGTAGCGTACGATGACAAAAGTTCATAGTCATGAACAAAAGTCTCCCCATCCCGAAAGCACGGGAGGTGGGGGTGAGCAACTAACGTAACATCTGAGTTTGAGGACTGCGTTACTCCCGCATTTGTTGACCGATTCGGCTGAAATTTTGTACAGAGGTACTTTATTTAATTCCATTGGGAGGCGAGGAGGGGTGTTAAATCGCAACTCTGAACTACAAAAACTAACAAAGTTACAGCAACGCATTTTGTTACAAATACAACTTTTGGTTTGCAAGTACAAAAGTAGGGTTGTAAGCATTAACGTTAGTTGATGCAGTGAAAGTGATGCGAACCCAGTGAAACAACCACCAGTGCCGATGCGATCACTTGATGCTTGCAAGTAGTGCCTCAAGGCATTCAATCTTTCCGGGTTGATTGCGTTTAATTTTCCCATCTTTCCATCCCGATACACACCTCACCTTAAAAAATGTACTTGCAAACTCCATTTTTATAAATGAACTGCCGAAAAAAATGAAGTTATTGTTACACTGTATATTGAACTTCTTTTCCTGGGTTTTGTTATTGTGGTTGTGATGCTCCATAAAGTCTCCAAACAAATGAATTCTCAACGCAACAACAATACATTTTGTCTGGATCGTCTAGTGTCTGCTCAACAATTAAAGTAGGAAACCCGGTGCTAGCATTGTTACGGTACGGATAAACCGTATTTAGCATCACTATACAATACTTCTAATGTAATCATACCGTAAATCCGCTATTCTTGGCCGGGCCTTCAATAGAAGCCGGCCACCTAATAAAGGCCGGGGTATTCCGAAGTTTGAATTATTAAACGCCGGGTCTCCAATAAAGGCCGGGGCGTTTATTGGAGTCCGAATTTTCCCTATGGCTTTTCGACAAAATCAAGCTATAGAGGTATGAACTACTGAACGCAATACAGAGGTGCTAATTATCAGCGTCGTTCGCAAAGCTACGCGATTTTTTATGACAAAATTAATTTAGAGTAATAAGGAGGCACTAAAGTGAATTGCTCTCAGTTGAAATAAAAAGGGTCTTCATGTGGAAAATATATTTTAGGGAACATAAGACCTCCTGGAAAAGAAGATAACTTAATCAAATCTCGTTCAGAGCTCGAGCTTTTATATATTTTTTACAAATAACTACATGGTAATTGATATCATGATCATCTCAATCTATTTTTTCTGAATTACAGTGCTTAGATTATCCCGCTGACTCCAGTTTAAATGGAGTCTAGTCAGAAATTTATCAGAGACAATCGATTTACACCAGAGTAGTGGCCCGTGAGAGATGCCCGTGGGCAGCCCGGCCCGGCCCGTGCCCGCGGGCACGGGCGCGGGCAGCCCGTAGAAATTTGAAAAATGGGCGGGCAGCGGGGGCCCGAAGTCAAGCATGGGCTTTTCGTGGGCGCCCGTACCAGAAATCACGGGCAACGGGCGCCCGAAAGGAGCCCGTTTGATTAAAATTACCGTCTGATGGGTCATAAAATGCAAGTCTTATGACTTTTCTGACAAAAATTTCGTAAAGCAGAAACCTTATCTTGTATAATTTCACACTAAAAATTGTAAGAGCAAGCAATTTGTGCCTGAACTTGCATGTCGGGTGGCCCGCTGGCAGCCCGTGGGCCTTGGCGGGCGGGCTGTAGAAGTGAACGGGCGCCCGTTCTTGCGAACAAAATATCCGGGCTGGGCCTGAACGGGCAATTTTTGAATTCAATTTGGACGGGCCGGGCTGCAAACATGCCCACGGGCCACTACTCTGATTTACACACACAGACAAGGCTCTAACTCACAAAACTTCAGACTAGTGACATAATTGTAAGGCGTAAAATTCTAAAATTTAGATAATTTCTTAAGGAAGTTTGACAGCCAATTTTGTGTTCTAAAAATAAAAGCCGGCCCTCTGTTACAAGCCGGGCCTTCAATAAACGCCGGGGCGCTAGAAGATTTGAAAAAAAAACACGCCCCGGCGTTTAATAGCGGATTTACGGTATTGCAATATTTTGAGGACATGCTGACTAGACTTTACCACGTTACGAAGCCTTTAATTTTGGTGTCGTTGAGTGGCGTCAAGCCGCAGCATACAGACTTGTTTTGAAACACCTGGCCAACACAAACGAGCCAAGAACATCACCACTTCATGAATATTTAACTGACACAAAAGCCACAATCAACCATTGTGATATTCCCAATTCCACACAATACTACAGTTTAACAGCAAAAATGATGCCAAGCTGATCCGATGGGAAGGATGCCATTTTCATTGGAAATCGATTAACCAGTAGTTCCACTGACATGCGTCGCTAAATACTGATGTCATGCGGAACATGAAAAGTCTTTAGTACTAAAAATGGCCAGTTTTTTTATTCTTCCAATACCTACGAACGAAACAGCCGGTAGAACTACCATAGTGAGCATTCTGCGCTACTGTAATGCCCCATTGCATTGCTACTTACTTTGAGGACTCTACAAGTTCCCACGTTGACAAGATGCTGTGAAATTCCCTGTAGGAAAGACAGATGAAAGGCACGGTTTTTTCACCTTTTGATTCAGGTTTTTGAGTAAAATTGAGGCTGGATTTTCGTTTGGAAACAAAAAAAACCCAGGGGCGGATGCGGAATGGACACTTTAGCAGAGTTGATTCTATACAAAAATCACACAACGTTTAGCATGATGAAAGACAGCACAACATTCACAACGATGCAATGGTGTGAATTGTGAATATTTCAAGGGGAATTCATTAAGTTAACCAAGTGAAAGTCCTACTGCAAAAACAACCAAATGCAGACCGGTAGCAATGCGATTACTTGCAGCTTGCAAAAAGTGCTTCAAGGTAATCAATCTTTCCGGGTTGGTTGCTTTGGATTTTCCCATCTTTACATCCCGGTTCACACCTCACCTGCAAATTCATTTTAATTGAAAACTTCATTACTTAAATGCATTGCCGAAAATAACTGAGCCTTTGTTTTACTGCATAGTGGATTTCCTTTCCTGACTTCTGCTACTTTCGTCATGATGCTCAGCATAAAGTCAACAAATGAAGTCTCACCGTTGCAACAAGGAATTTTGTCTCGATTGTCTACTCGACAACGAAATTAGCAACCACTTGTCTAACCACCTCAGAAATAATCTACTTCGTTCATCCAATCCTTTATTTATGGTTTCGTTGAGTGGCATCAACACTACCCAAAACAAGCGAGCCAAGACGACAGCCATTCCATACTATTTAACTGACATGAAAGCGTCCATCAACCATCACGACATTCACCATAGCACACGGTGCCACAGAGTTTGAAAGCAAAACCAAGTTCAATTTGACAAGGTGATCCAATTGGAAGAATGACATTTTCATTGACATTCGATTAACCAGTTGTTCTATTGACAAGCCAGGATAAGGACTGATGTCATACACAACATGAAAAGCCTTCAGTACTAAAAATAATGATAGTGTATTTATCCTTCCAATAGCCACTAACCATGCCGCTGGTAGAGCTTTCATACTAGCGAGATTTCTGTGCTATCGTAAGGCCTCACCGCGGCTTGCTTGGTTTACCTCTGCATATCTATTGTCCACCAACAACTTTTTTATCATTTTTCTTTACACAAGCAAGTAATAAAGTCCACCGGTCTCGTCTGCTTAGAAAGTCATTGAATACGAATGCTCATGTCTCTTTACAAATCAAGTACTAAAAATGAGCGGTGTATTTATTCTTCCAATAGCTATTAACCATACGGCCACCGGTAGAAATTTCATAGCAAGCTTTCTGCTCTACTGTGAAGCCTCAACGCCACTTACTTGTTTTGTCTCTGAAGACTCATCCTCAGGCACCAGCTAAACTATTCACCGCTAATCCCAGTTACGAACAACCTTTCGCAGACCCGTTTGCTTAGAAAGCCATTGAATACGAATGCTCACCAAAATGTCTCTTTACAAATCAAGTTTTTATTCTAATAAACCTTGACACGTGGAGCAATTTTCTAGATAGCCATAAAATCTACAACGCACCTTAATGGACACTCCAAATTGCTTCTAATTTCACATTCGCCGAACTAATTTTGAAGAACAAACAAACCCCGATTAATAACCGGGTAGACTAAGATCAGATTCCATGGCATTGACAGAGCAAATAAGAAATTATCACCACTTCATGTCACTTCATTTTACCGTGATCATACCTAAAAGTGCCCGAATGCGTACAAAACGCTCACTGACTTAAAATAACTTACATATTCTACAATAACAACTCATATCACGTATGGGCACATCCTTATGCTTACTCCTACATTCCTTCAAGTAGATTTACCACAGATGCATTTAGTTCAACATTTTTCCATTAAGCACTCCACACATAGCGACGCGACTGTAGAGGAAATAAAGCAAATTATTCTGTAACTGACTTCTTTAGCACTTCTCCTAGGAACTCTCATTTTCCTGCAATTTCAAAATGGCACGAATTTTAGTGGGAGCATCAAACTTTCACTGGCTCAACCAAATTGCAGACAAGTTCACATGCTTAAACTTCTTATGTCAGTACGTACAATCATAAGTTTCAACGGAATTGAATAAAACCACCAAGTAAGTTAATAAGCATTAAAGTTAGTTGATGCAGTGAAAGTACTGCAGAAACAGCGAAACATTCACCTGTGCCAATCCGATCACTTCCAGCTTGCAAGTAGCACCTCAAGGCATTCAATCTTTCTAGGTTGATTGCGTTGGATTTTCCCATCTTTACATCCCGCTTCACAACTCACCTGCAAATTTATTATACTTGTAAACTCTTTTCCTAGGTTTGGTTATTGTGGTCATGATGCTTTAGCACAAATTCTCCTAACAAATAAATTTTCACCGTAAAAACAATGAATTTTGTCTGGTATGTCTGCTCTAAAACTACATAGGAAAACAGGTCGTGGTTCTGTTGAGTTATGGCCACGTTGTATATTCAACACCTGAGAAATTGACCAAGCCTTTCTTTTTGGTGTCGCTGAGTGGCGTCAAACCGCAGCATACGGACTTGTTTCCAAACATCTGGCCAAAACAATCAAGCCAACAAAACAACAACCATTCCATAATATTTAACTGATATGGGAGCCACCATCAACCATCGCGAGATTCCCAATATCTCACGATTCACGATGCTGCAGTTTGACAGCAAAAATAAGGTGAAGCTGACAAGATGATCTGATGGGAAGGATGCCATTTTCATGGATTAAGCAGTAGTTCCACAGTCATGCCTTAAAAAATAATGATGTCATGCGCAACATGAAAACCCTATAGTACTAAAAATAACTATTGTATTTATTCTTCAAATAGCTACGAACCATACGGCGTGTAGAATTTTCATCGCGATCTTTCTGCGCTACTGTAAGGCCTCAACGCCACTTACTTGTTTTGTCTCTTAAGATTTATCTGATGGTATTATTAGATAGCTTCGTTGTTTGGGTTGTCTGAGGAACCCACTAATAATCGAAACAGACTCGTTTGCTCAGAAAATCATTGAATAAGAATGGTCACAAAATGTCTCTTCACAAATAAAGCTTGTAAACTAATAAACGTTGACACGTGTAGAATTTTCTGGAATAGCTATAAAATCTAGAACGCACCTGAATTTCCACTCCTAATTACTTATAATTTCCCATGAGTCGAACTTATTCGTGAAGAAAAAACAAAGTCTGATTAAAACCGGGTATACGGGGTGGGCCAGTAAAAGGCATACACCTTTAATTCAACCGTGAAAAACTAACGACATTCTAAGGCTGTCACTTTTGAATGCTGATTCTGAAACTAGAATCTTGGGGTCATTTGTGATTTTTGAACCCAACCCCATCAAAATCGATCAACAGTTGGCCGAGAAATTAAAACTCAAAGAAAAATTGAGTTTAAAAATGTTTCTTATGGGACTTTTGCATTTTCGCACTATTTTGGATTTGGAACGCATATGGTAAGGCCACTAAATTTTACCGTGATCAGACCTGCTGCAGATGCCTTAACAGCTAACATGAAGGTATACAGCACAATATTCACAACTATTTTAAAAGGTGAGATGCTGTGAATTGTGAATGTGAATATTGGAAGAGAAATTGATCAGTCAATCAAGTGAAAGTACTGCAAAAACAGACACATCCACCGGTAGCAATACGATTACTTGCAGCTTAAATGCTTGCACAAAGTGCTTCAAGGCATTCAATCTTTCCGGGTTGATTGCGTTGGATTTTCCCATCTTTACATTCTCGTTCACACCTAACCTCACTTGCGAATTCATTATAATTGCATGCAGGCTCCATTTTTATAAACGTATTGCCGAACAAAATGGAGTAATTATTTACTAGGGCGAATTTCTATTGCTGGCTTTTGTTCATGATGCTCCGCAGAATGTTTACTAATAAATGAATTCTCTGATCCAAAGACTGCTAAAACATGGAGAAAATGAAATCTAGAACGCACTTTAATTTCCTTTCCAAATCGTTTTAATCTCATCTCAGCCAAAGGACTAATTTTGATGAATAAACAAAGTCCGATTGACAACTGGGTAGATTATAGACAGCCGTCATGACAATAAGTCATGGCCAATGAAAGAGCAAATTAAGAAATGACTTAAGTAGGATAACAGGTGGCCGCTTAAATGGTGTCTGGATAAATGGTCTTTAGCATCACTATCGTGCAATAACTTAATCCACAATCGTGGATTAACAAAGTTTGACAGCAAAAACAAGGGCACGTTGACAAAATGATCCGATCGGAAGGACGCCATTTTCATTGACAATTGAATAATGAGTTGTTCAACTGACATGCCAGGATGAATACTAATGTCATGTTTAACATGAAAAGCTTTTAGTACTAAAAATTATTTGGGTATTTTGTTCCTATTAACCCTGCGGCCGGTTATAATTTTTATAGAGAGCTTGCTGTGCTACTGTAAAGCCTCAGCGCCGCTTACTTGTTTTACCTGTCGGGATTGGACCTCGATTAATTAGTTTCATGGCCGCGTTCTCCCAAAACAATTGACAATATTCAACGGATTCGCTTGCTCAGGAAGTCCTTTTGAATACGACTGCTCACCAAAATTACCCTTCACATATCAAGTTTTAATCAAATAACGTTAACGTGGATCGATTTTCTTTCTTTCTTTTTCCGAGTCCACGTTAATACGCTCTAGAAATCTAGAACTCCTTTTCAATGGCCACCATCTTGTTTTTCTGTTTAATATGGCCGTGCCCTTTTTTCGACACTATGAAGGTGAATGACTCGTCAAGACAATTTAAATTCTTTAAGGCGATTCGGTTAGTTGTTGCAACACAAATGAATGATATTCTACTTATCGAACTTGCGGCTTCAAAAGCACAAGCATTAAGGCCGTCAAAAGCCATCAATTTGATGCCTTGGTTACTAAAATTAATTCGATACTCATTGAAGTCAAATAGCCTTCTGTATTTGGCTGTGATGGTCGCCCGGATGGATGCCAAATAATTGGTTCTATTAACAACACCACAATTTGGTCGACATCGTTTTTTTAGGTTTTCAACTGTGCTGCTACATGCGGGTGGCACTAACCTACGCTTATTGAAGACTGTAGTCACAGTCACTGTAGTCAAGAAACGTGACACAGAGTTTGCTGAGCTTGGGATTTATATTTCACGTTGGGTCATGTCAGCAGTAGAGACCTTTTGGGGTTTTGACGGTTTGTTTGCTTACAGTGGGGAAACGGGTGCCATCTAAAATTTACACGAACGAACGCAACGGTTTGATCAACGAACGATGGATCAACAGGTAATGGGCGTTGTGATTACCGACTCAATTTACAGAAAGTGTATAGCCTTTATTTGTGGTGTCGTTGAGTGGCGTCAACACCAAGAATAAGGACTTGCTTCCAAACAACTGGCCAAAACAAGCGAGCCAAGAAAACTGCCCTTCCATAATATTTAAATCACATCAAAGCATCCATCAACCTTCACGATATTCCCAATAGCACAGCGCCGCAGAGTTTGAAAGCAAAAATAAGGTCAAGTTGACGAGGCGATCCGATTGGAAGGATGACATTTTCATGGACATTCGATTAACCAGTTGACCGCATGGTAATGAATTGTACATTATTAAAATCCCCATGTTTGAAAGTGTCTGGCACATATTCAATTACACTTAAACTCATGGAGGTCATCACGTGACACAGGATTTTAAGTGGGACTTAATGATACGGCTAGTTAATTCTGAATAACTTCTAGTTTCGACGGTAGAACCTACTTGTAACCACCCGAAATGTTCAGTAGAGCTTAGTTGAACATTTGAGAGTAATTTTGCTAGTTGTTTGCTTCCATTCTAGACGCATACAGACAAAAAAGCTAAAGGGTGTCCTTAATTTTGTCCCGTCAATTTGGAACTTGTTCCAGTAAACC
>JAQIWI010003478.1:0-10114 GCA_034698825.1 Deuterosminthurus bicinctus
ACTGAGTTGAACCCCGGCGTTTATTAGAGGTGCGGCTTTTATCAAAGGTACGGCGTTTAATACCGATTTTACGGTACATAAGAAAAATCCAATTTTGATTTAAAAAATTTTGTTTTTCTTGAATACCTCGACATCCACTGCCCAGGCGCACCAAGTCTGCATGGTAAGTTACCACCCTAGGTACCCTCTACACTTGCATATGGTTGCCCATGGCATACGTCACAAACACGTCAAAGGAACTTCTCGTAAGTCTTGCGGCTCACATTTATTTGCTCCCATAGCAATGGCTAGCTCTCAAATTGAAGGCATTGTAATTGCATCAGGAATCAGAATATTAGACTTGTCTTGCAAAATCAACGCTGTACCCTACCAAAGATCATGTAAAGACTGCAGCGGCTCGGAATCTTTGGAACTTATGGCTGTTCCTCGTAGAATTTGTGTGATTCTCCATTTGAGCTTCTGGCTCTTTGTTGTAACGCACTGGATACTTTGGGCGTGGAGCATCACCAGAAATGGCTTCCAAGTGAACGAATTCTTTCATCTTATCTTCATTTTGGCCTTTAGTACTATTTTGGTGTGTTCCTTGGACATAACCTTGAATCCAAGTGGATCTATGAATGTCCTAAACGCTTTGGACGAAATGCAAAACTACTTTAAGAAACGATGGGCTCAACAACCACTTGTTTATTTAACATTCCTGTCATTTCCATGTTTTCTTGTCACCCTGCCGCTAATTTATATAGGAATTTACTCATGGAAACCGGAACTACCGATGTTTTTCACCGCACAGGCTCTTGTCAAACTTACAAATATTTTAGTTCCTCACGTAGAACTCATGCAGATGTTGAGCCCGATCATTGGAGGATGCCTCGAAGTGTTCATAATGTTTTGGGCTGTGTCATCTGCACTTCCACATGGTCAAACAACTGTTGTCCTTGCGGTGTGTCTACCGTTGTGGCTAAAGGAGCTGAGGTGATAAATTAGCAGCTACTATAATTACTGCATTATTGGTTTTTGACTGAATACAAACTATTTCTCTTTCTCAATATACTTTGGACAGAGACAGGTTAAACCTTGTACCGCCAACGGGAGGAGTGAAGCGCTTGAAAAATGAAGTCCACCATTGCTTCGAACTGTATAGAGCCCTTCATCTATTCACTATTCTATGCAATGACTTTTCGAGTAGAATTATGCTTCCTGGGGAGGTCGCAATGCTCACATGCATGGCGTCAACTGCCCTCGTATGCACATTTCGATTGTTTGATGTGCTACCTTTAGTTCTGTACGCCTTTTTTCCAACATTGTCCTTCTTCCTTCTATCGCTCATCATTCCTGGACTCGGTAGTCAATTTGGAAAGACAAGTCTTTACAGTCAGCTAGCTCTGGATGACTTGAGATCAAAGGCCCTTCACCTGCAGAAAGAAATGCTACTGATGGACATGAAGAGTGGGATAAGACATCAGAGCACATTAGTGAGAGCAGACATGAACTTTGTGGACCTACAGCGAAGGACGTCAATGCTACTTGGGGAAATGACATGCACTACGGAGGATAGGTTGGTCATCCAAAGACGTCTGGACTCCCTTCGCCCGATTGGAGTCCAGTTGGGTGTGTTTGGAACATTCCAACTGACGACGGTAGAAGCCATGCTGCAAGAAGTTATGAATAATGCTCTGCTATTTTTATCACTGTGATACTGTGAATGTCGTCAGTCCGAAAGGGCCGTTCCATTGCAACTAATTTCGACATTTAATCTAATCTTGTATGAAAATCTTAAAGTTTGTTCCAAGTTTTAATTCCACTCAACATTGACATTTGATTGATTACAAAAATGAACAAGCCGTAGGTTCAATTCATTGCAAATTAGTTAACATAAAATATAAGATCGTATTCGTTCTACGTCATTCATAATTGAAGTTCACAATAACTCAACGCCGCTTTATGTTGTTGTCGTATACGCACATGTCGTTTTTGTCACACATTAGCTCCTCGTCTTTTTTTCTGCAGCACTTATTGAGAGTTCCGCATGTTTTACCAAAAGTTTGACACACTGAAATAAACAAAGTTACAAATTTAAGAAATACTCCCCATTCTAATGCTGCAATGTATTGTTATCAATTTACAATTAGTCTCACTTGATACTTCCGGTAGAGGGCCATTTTCCACATCTCCTGCCTCCTTCGGGAACGTCTCTTCTTCCTCCAAAGCTTCTACGTCTTCATCCTGATCCGACTCCTCATGGTCCTCGTCATTGTCCACGTGATCCTTTGGTCCCGTCGGACCCTCGTTCTCGTCAGAATACGGGTAGCCTGAATGAGGGCAGATTGAACAGCAAAGCAACAGTAGGGCAATCTTCACCCAAACTTGAGTCTTTTTCAAGCCAAAATCCAACATGATGATGAACGGTACAAAATGAGTAAACTGCCTGGGAACTTTGATGTTGCACTCAAGACAACTAGAAGCTGTATGAGCTATTCAATGGACATGCACTGCTACTGGATTTATTGTAGTATTTTTAATGCTGGAATTTCCAGTCTACAAAAGCGCACTGTAATGGAAAATTCTTGGGTAGTAAGTCAATAAAAGTTGTATGAATTGCTTGGCAATAGCAACCAGGTGAGTGAAGAAGTAATCGGATTAGTCCAACTGGAAAAGTTTCCCTTCAAATAGCACAATGACTAATGACGTTACAACTCTTTGGTTTAAAGGGCCCTAAGGAATTCAATCTTGCGTTTTGTAACATTATGGAACTGGAATCTGAATTTTAATTTGATTTATTAGAGAAAATCCATTGGGGCATGTTGAACAAGCCGTCAGTTGAACTTATTACAAACACGACAAAATCATACTGGTCGTACGTGAGTCACAAACAAAGTTATATTCCATATCCGTTTTGGGACGCTGATCACTTGTCTTCGTCTATAATGCATCTCTTGACGTCTTTGTCACATACAAGCCCGTAGCAGCATTTTGAAGTACATTGTTTGGACCATGTGAGACATTCTGAAAAAAAATATCAAAATTAGAATAAACACCCAGTTTTCAGTTCTTTGTTCCAGTTGGAACAATTTGCATGTAATTTGATAGCTTAAACATAGCTATAAGCTTTACTTTTTTTTGCTTTTGGAGCATTTTCCACGTCTGAACCTTCCGTCAATAAAGTCCGTTCTTCGTCCAAAGATTCCTCATCTTCTTCGTCTTGATCCTGATCAAACTCCAGCTCATGGTCCTCATCATTGTCCAGATTCTCCTTCACTGACGCTGGGTCGACGTCCGCACTCGGGTTGCCTCCATTAGGGCAGATTGAACAACAAATTACTAGTAGAGCTATCATGAGCCACACTTGAGTCTTTTTCAAGCCAAATTTAAACATTATGATGATAAATAACACAACAATAAAACTGACTCAGAAATTTGAGATTGAACTCAAGACAATTACAGAAGCTGAATAAAGCTGATGAAAGGGCTTGCTGTGCTGCAGACTTTATGTTACTATTTCAAGTTCTCAAATTTCCAGGTTAAAAATACGCACTCCATTGTGTAGACAATAATTCCTGCGGAAGATATTAAATTGTATGACCGAGTCTCTTGTTATTTTTATAACCGGACGGACTGTGTATAGGAGCTAATCGGATCAGACCTACTGGAAGCTTTCACCTAAATATAAAACGGTGACTTATGACAGTGACGTCATTATTCTATGCGATTGCCAGAAGTTGTTGGAGCTTGCAGCTTGCCTTACTAATCCCTCGTCCCTTCGAGGAAAAAATTGTCTTGAGCCCTTTGAGTTTAGTCTTATAAATAATCAATACTTGGCTCCAAGTCCATTCAACAGTAATTCAGCTTCCAACAATCTTACATGCAACCTACAAGTACTCATAGTTTTATTCCAAGCTGCTACGATCCAGCAAAAATGAAACTTTTCAGTGAAAAGTCACAGTTGAGGCACACAAGCATTAATTTCCTTGAAGCAATGATTGACCTAGAGTGGCAAATTTTTTCAAATGTCACACAAATTTATGAAAATCATCGAGACCTAAAGCAACTCCCAAAGAATCGTTTCACTCAAAGGTACACAAGCTACTAGTTGAACACAGTTGAGCAAAGATTTTGTAAGTTTGTCCCTTTCCCCCTTTCATGCAGTGTTGACGAATACCTTGAAGATTTTCGAACCACATCACTTGTACTAGTTGCATGGAAGAGACGTGATGGTGGCAGACCTAACGCTATTAAAACCATCTCAACGAACATCATCACACCTTTCTTGGCCATCCGTAGATTCCGAAACTACATCCGGCCTTGGAAATCGATGGCTAAGAAAAGTAAAAGGAGCCGAACATCTTTTGAAGGTAGACACTTTTACAATCTAGATGGATTGAACTTGATTTGTGAACTGTTTTGCTTGTCATAAATGAATTTCCAGGCTCTGTCATTCGCTACATCAACCCCGTTTACAAGCTACGAGATGGACCCTTTAATGTAGAATTTCAAACATCTACGTTGGCCATACTTTTTACCAGCAACTGCTCATTTTGCCAAAAATAGCTAAAGGACACATTAGAGAGAGGTAGAGAGCTTGGGGTAACTTTGAAGGCATGTCATTGTTTGGAGATCGAAGTCCATTGAGTTGCAATGGCTCCATAATTGTGAACGTTTTGAAGAGTTCTAAAGTCAATAATTGACTTCAATTATTCAATTTTTGAATTATTCTAACTCCAAGGGAATTATTCGTGCCATTTAATAAATAAAATATCAAAATGAACGACGTCTACCTCAGTACAATGTCATTATTTGAAATGTAAGCTTGAACTGAGGATGATGACTGAAACTGTTATCAATTAGCTGTCAATTATATAGAAATTCAACTAGGACAATCAGAACACTACATGTTTGAAATGATTACTCCCTATCGTATCCTAATTTTGGTAAGGACTGCTACATGTCAAACTCATGATAATTGATAGATTTGTTAAATTCCGTAAAGTTTTACTGGTATAGCTCAAGTTAATTGTTATTCCCATTAACAGGTTATTTTGTCTCACGGTCTACCACGAAACTTCAGTCTGGAAATATTCAACCATACTGGCCAGTGTCTAACACCGCTAAAAAAAAACCTCGGAGTTTCATTCAAACTTTGTCGCAAAGGAAAACCGAGTCTTGCCATTAACATTCATTTCCTCCCATGACAATGGCAAGCCCTCAGATTGAACGCATGGTAATTTCATCTGGGAACAGAATATTAGACTTGTGTAGCAAAATCAATGCTGTACCTTACCAAAGATCATGTAAAGACTGCAGCGGCTCGGAGCCCTTGCAACTTACAGCAGTTCCTCGTACTAAGTGTGTTATTCTCAATTTGAGCTTCTGGCTCTTTGTTGTAACGAACTGGAGAGTTTGGGCTACGAGCATCACCAAAAATGGATTCCAAGTGGAGGAATGCTTTCATCTTGTCTTCGTTTTGACCTTCACTCTTATTTTGGTGTGCTCATTGGACATCACGCTCAACCCGCGTGGATCTATGAATGCCCTCAACGTATTGGAAGAGGTTCAAGACTATTTTACGAAACGATGGGCTCAACAACCCCTTGTTTATTTAACCTTATTGTCGTTCCCATTTTTCCTTGTCGCCCAGCCGCTTATTTACACAGGAATTTACTTTTGGAAACCCGAACTTCCAATGTTTTTCACCGCGCAGGCTTTGGTCAAACTTACAAATTCTTTGGTGCCACATGTAGAGCTCATGCAGATGTTGAGCAGAATCATTGGAGGGTGCCTAGAACTGTTCATAATGTTTTGGGCCGTGTCTTTTGGACTCGCACAAGGTCAAGCAGTTGTTATCGTCGCGGTGTCCCTACCGTTGTGGCTGAAGGAGCTGAGGTCACGAATACCCTACCACTTTAATTACTTCATTTGTGGTCGCCTTTACTCAAGATACATTTTTTCTGAATTCATTTTGGACAGAGACAGGACAAATCTTGTACCGACGGAAGGAATCAAGCGCTTGAAGCGAGAAGTCCAACATTGCCTTGAACTGTACAGGGCCCTTCATCTATTTAGTATTCTAGGCAATGATTTGCTGAGTACAATTATGCTTCCCGGAGAAGCTGCAATGCTCACGTGCATTGCGTCGATTACACTTGTCTGTACAATTCGGTTGTATGGTGTGTTACCTTTGGTTGTGCATGCTTATTTTCCAACAATGGCTTATTATTCCCGGTGTCGGTAGTCAATTCGGAAAGACTATGCTTTACAGTCAGTTAGTTCGGCATGACCTGACTTCAAAAGTACGTTATCTACGGAAAGAAATGCTACTGATGAATATGAAGAGTACAACAAGACATCAGAGGACATTAGTCGGAGCAGACTGGAACTTAGTGTCCCCACAACCAAGGCAGGCAATGCTTCTTGGGCAAATGCTATGCACTACGGAGGAGTGGTTGCTTATTCGAAGGCGAATAAATGCACTTAGCCCAATTGGATTCCGGTTGGGCGTGTTTGGAACTTGGGAACTGACCACGGTAGCAGTCATACTCCAAGAAGCTATCAACAATACCCTGCTGTTTTTATCATTGTAAATGTCAGCCGCAGTTTTTTAAATGGGTGGGTAAATAACCATAAAGGGAAAGCCATAAATAAATAAAACGTAAGAGTTTTATTCCGAGTTTTAAATTTACTCAGCATTGACACATGAATGATTAAAAAAACTGTTGAGCAAACCGTCGCAACGGTTCAATACATTGCAATAAAGTTTACTCACAAGACAAAATTATGTAAGCTTGATGTAAGTCATATAAGTGACGTTCCCAATAACTCAACGCAGTTTGACGCACACATAGTTTGGGCCACACTTGAGCTCCTCGCCTTTTTTTCTACAGCACTTACGAATCCCACACTTGCCATGTAAAACTTGACAAACTGAAAGCAAAATTGACAAATATAAGAAACACTCCCGATTCTCATTACACTGCATTGGGACTGGGACCAATTTACAATAACTGTTCAAATATTTGTCTTACGATCTTCCAGGGAAGGACCATATTCCACGTCTGCTCTCTCCTTTAGAAATGTATCTTCTTCGTCCAAAGCTTCTACGTCTACATCCTGATCAAACTCCTGCTCATGGTCTTCTTCATTTTCCAGGTTATCCGTTGCTCCCGTCGGACCGTCGTCCTCGTCACCAGACGGGTAGCCTGAATGAGGGCAGATTGAACAGCAGAGCAGTAGTAGGGCTATGGTCAACATGATGATCAACGATGCAATAATTTAAGTGACTGGGAGCTTTGATGTTGCACTGCAGACAACTAGAACGTGAATGAGCTAATTACTCAACGGGCTTCAGTGCAAGGCACTGCTTCTGGATTTATTTTACTATTTTGATGTAGAAATTTCCAGGCTAAAAATACGAGCTATTTTATGAACAGTTCTTTTAAACGTGATAAGTTATGTACGACTTTATTGGGCAAAGACAGCTCGGTGTGTGCGTGAAGATGTAATCGGATTAGTTAAACTGGAAAACATACCCTAAAAATAACACAATGACTTATGACGTCACTATTCTTTTTTTCTAAGGGCTCTAGGGAATTCAATGTTGTCTTTTGTAAAATTACGAAACTTATTCTGAAAAGGTCTCGGTTGACTGCACAAGGACGTCGGAGTCTAAGAAGGAGGGCATTCTTGGATTCGCTACAATGGGCTCTCTGACAGTAAAAGGAGGGGGAATTCACTTACAAACTAAACTAATTGACTGTAATATGTAAACACTATTGTAATGAACTGTATCTAAAATTTCCATGATAATATTAATGGCACTGTAAGGACTATTCGTAGAATCAGTGTAATTATTTTAGAGCTGAATGCATCAAATAAGGTAGCTGCTACTTTTCTTGCCGCCCTATTAATATGTAGACATTCCATGGTAATTGCTAATTGTTCCGAATCAAATCGTATTTCATAATATGTAGGATGCTGATAAGTTTGATCAGAAACTGTATGGAGTATGAATGATTTTCTTGGAATGCTAACAAGCTGATACTGTAGCTTTTGTAAGCTAAAATGCTATCGCATACTCTGGAAAAATACAGCCCCATGTAGAATGTGTCTTTAGATTACTGACACATAAAAGCACTTTATTTAATAGTAAATTAAATTGTCAGTCTGCTCTTGACTTTGACGAGGTTATCTTGTCACATTCTTGGTATTTGAGAAAATATTATGATTCTAAAAACATATTACAAATAGTATGTACGACAGGGAGAAAACAAAACTCTTCAGTCTTAGCCTGTTTGTCCATGAATCATCACAAAGTGATAATTCCTCGCATGATACTCCCGTTGTCAATTGAATGAATGAGTTTACAGTCGCCTTTCCATGAGGCTTCAAAGAATAAGAAGGGCATGAAGAGGACAGCAAGATCTTGAATGTCACCAAAAATTGACTGACACAAGCTCTACTTTACATTAGCATCATCACGAGGAGGCTTTTTAAGAATCTGTCCAAAACAACTATTTAAAATGTCAGTTCTACGCCATCAAGTCATCTCTGTGATGACCTGTTTCTTGCTGAGCGGCATGCTTACCATTAAAGGCAAGTTTTAAATAAATGTTAAACTTAATTTGATTGCAATTGCAAGTTCACAGGTGCAAATTTAACTTAATTTCCCAAATTCTTAACTCAATTGTATTAAGCTGAAAGATGTGGAGGACTGCTAGAAGCTGACAAAGGATTTCTCGACATTCAACCATCCAACTCGAGCTGTCTTTGGGTACTTAAACTGCAGAAAATGACGGGAATGAATCTGGAAATCCAGTTATTAACATTTGAGGCAATCGTTCTGATACCTGTACATTACAACTCCAATGCTAGTTTACAATCTACTTGGTAAAATTTTGTCTAAAAGTGTCAATTTTTTCAGATCTGACTTATAATATGAGTGGGAAATTTAAGGATTTCAGGACCAAGGAATACGTACCCATTTGAGGGCAAAATGTTTGTAATCTTGTCACCACCTCGAAATCGGAAGACCTCAATCAAGTGGACAGGAACTACTGACGACAACTCTAAAGTCACTTTAAATGCCAAGTTTGTGGCAACTTCGGCTGGAAATCTACAATGGCAGCGCATTAACTCTGGAAAAGAGCAAACTCTGTGGGCTATTGAGCATGAAGCTACTGGAGAATTCCATTGGACACTCAGCTCAGATCAACTGTGCTGTGGTCATGTTAATAACGCCACTCAATGCATTTCTTTCGATGTAATTAACATCATGCCGGATGGAAGCATTGACAACATAAATAAGTAAACGTTTTCAACAGTCAACAATACACATTTACTGTAACTGTAATTAATCTACTGGTATCAAATCCAACTAATTTTGTTTTCAGTGGTACGTGTACAGCTTCCTCAGTGGGATTTTCAAAAGTCGAGAAGTATTCAAAGTCGCTGGTTATCCTGCACATTAAATCTGGAGTGGCCGCAGATACAAATCTGCAAGTGACATGGAAACCTGTGGAACATCTTAAGAAAAATGTCAAAGGAATTATCGTTGGAACAAAGTATGGGCTGTACGTCATTGATCTAAATCCGTTACGAAAAAATATGCTGGTTACACAAAAAGAAATCAAACGATTAGCGTTCGATTGGAATTCAAAGAAAATGTACTGGGCGCAAGAATGGGTTGGGATAATGCGAGCTAATGTGGATGGTAGTGACTACGAGCAGCTCATATTAGGTATGCACCTCACTCAGCTTGTTGCACAAGAAGATAAATGTTATTCATAAATATAAATAGATTAAAAATATTTTGTTTTTTTCGAACACAGACATATTCGTGACTGGAGTGCAAATTGAGCCAATCACAGGAAACTTATACTACGGTACCAGTGAAAGAAAAGGTTCCTTCCGTGTGTGCAGTAATGATGGGAAGAAGTGTTCCACTATTGCTAATGATTATGTTGATGGTATCGCATTCCATTCATCGAAAGGGTATGTTGTTTCTTTTCATATGAAATTGGCTTGAGTTAAAAAATAAAATAAAATTATTAATAACTGTCATTCAGGCTCCTATTCTGGTCCAACTACACTACAATGTTCCGGGCGAACTTGGATGGCAGTAATG
>JAQIWI010003479.1:0-10111 GCA_034698825.1 Deuterosminthurus bicinctus
TATGGTTTCGAATTTTTAACATTATTTGAGGTAAAACCTTTCTAGTTGGTCGGTTTAGGTCTCATTTGTAAAGAAACTTTAAGGTTATAGGCTGATCTGTTGGCCACCGTTTGAGTTACAAAGGTCCGCAATCACCGCATGTTTACTTTAATAATTGTACTTCTGAGTTTGCAAAGTTGTAAAGGTTGCTTGGATATTAAATAAATATTGATTTGTTCATTCGATTGATTCCCATTAGAAATTGAAATGTGCTGCCCAAATGGATTTTTTAATGGTTTTCTTTTAGCTATTCATGAATCATCATGAAGATTTGCCACGAAGGCAACGAATGAGAAATTTAATTAAAATCAATTAAAATAGATCGATCACAATTGAGTAAAGTTAAGTTAACTTTACTCTTACCGCCTGCTCAGCAATGTTGATAAGAACAGCAAAATGGTTGCCATGGATAAATTTTTTTGACAATTGGCAATAAAACTGATTTCACCAGATCACTTCAGTAGCAAGGAAATTTTGACGAATTCATTCCTACTTTCTGAATTAATCCCGACGTTTTCCAAATATCTGGAATTTTATTTCAAAAATTGATGTTTTTCATACGTCCCATTTGCTTAATCAAAATTCTCCAGGTCAAGCGCCTTACGAAAAGCCATTCTTATCATTTAAAAAACAGAGAATGGTCACATGGTCCTTCCACTGCCCTATTACATTTCCAAGGTTAGAACATGCTAAAAGAAAGGCAAGCACAACCCAGTTATGAATACACAAGCAATTCCCGAGAAATTCTCACTTAAAGCTAAATCAGTCTTAGGTCAAGATAAGAAGAATTACTTAGCGAGAAAAGCTTCAAGGTTACAAGCTTTCTGTCAGACACAAAGCGGAGCATTCATTCCACTTTGAGGAAGAATTTGCGTAAATGAAGACGACAGCTTCATTGCAAAGGGGTCATATCGTAAGGCTAAATTTAAGTCGCAATGGCTAACTTGCTTGCTACATCAGCAAAATAAAGCAGTGTGAAAGATGCCCACAGTTCCCATGAACTTGTATGCAGCTTTAATTTGATGCTTTGAATCCGATGCCACACGATAGCAGATTTGTGCTACTTGAAAGTCTTTACATTACACCCATGAAGTCATTCGAACAGTCTCTCCACTTAAGAGCAGTTGTAAAAAATTCTTTGAGAAGAAACAAGAAATACGAGTCACATCATTCAGCATTGTAGTGTATTCTGGAGTTATAAATATTTGCAAAAATGACCCTTCCGAGTGCCTGGTTCACTCTTATGGTCATTCTTAGCATTTCTTTGCTAGAAAATGTGGACGCCCAGTCCAAATATTCTAAGACAAGCTCGGAAGTGATAGAATACCTGGAGAATTTGAGCGAAGCCATGGCAACCTTACAGACCAGGATGGAATCGCAGACGATTACCGTTTCCCGGTACTCAAATCATTTGAGTACGGGGATTGTGAGTTTGCAGCTGCCCCATAAGTCCAAGGCTCACGTTTATTCAGGTCATCCAGCAATTGAATCTCCATTTATTGTTCATCTTCTAGAGCTTAATGATGAATATTTAAACGAACAAGAAATAAATTGGGGGCAGTCAAGAACGTTGTACAGAATTCGGTCCATTTTCCATGTGTTCTTAGAGAGAATAGATCCAGAAAATAACCTTCCGTTCCAATCACACCATGGTGTCCTCTACTTCCTGCGAATAAAATCAGCTCGGCCTTCATTCACTATTGAACAAAATAATGCAAGTAATTTTGTAATGCTCATTTAAGAGGCTCAGCCAATAAGTTGGCGAGGGTTAACAAATGTCATTCATTCATTCACTATTGTATTCAGTTCATGCTTGAACAGCAGTCGCATGTGATTATGATTAGTCTCATTTGAATTCATGAGATAATGAGCTTATCTGGAAAATATGCTAAAAGTGAAAGGAGATTGTCACATGAGCCCTTCAAAGGCACATTTTTCAAGTCAGGTAGACTCAAGTCCATCCCGTCCAAGCTTACAATTAAAATAAATTTAACTCCAAATTTGATTGTTAAAAAAAACCCTTACGGACTTTAAAATTTCTACCAACAAAGTATTCAGAAGGTCATCAAAAAGGTAAGCCCAAAATCCCATTGCAACCTTTGCAAGCATCCCTGACTGGCCTTGTCAAACCTTGCCATGATAAATCTCATATAACAGTCTCCTATTTAATTTCAAACTCAAAACCAAAATTCCTCCCAATAGTTCCCCCTGCCTAAAAATTTCCCATGTTAAATCCCATAAAAACAAGTTGAATGTGAATTTCATGCATCTAGTGGAGGTGGAGGAGTGTGATTGTTGGTCATCACATAGAAATGAATTTATTATACCCAATAAAAAGCCCAAACCATTATCAGTAAAAGATCCATGCAATCAATTCAATTAACTCTTGTAACGTAATAAAATTTTGTATGAATTTGCAGTTAAATGATCATCATACGCCCCCAGTCATATTTGAAAGCGACGGATCAAAATGAACAGTAAGCTTGTCAAAACCGATTTTTCTATCTGTAGGTAATGACGTGATTAATTTAAAAGCCGAATTTTATTCTTCTTTTTAGAACAAGGGACCAAGAGCAAGTCGAAGGCTAGCAGCCGCGGGTCAAAGAAAGACAAGACAGCTGCTGATGAAAAACAGGTTGCTCCGAAGCTCAAAGCAAAGGTACTCGAATAACTGTAATGAAGAATTCTTTTTAACATCAAACCAAAACTCCAGATTTTTCACTGTCCCTTTGAAAAGGAGGAATTTTCTGTGTCAAGGCTTATAAGAAAAATTTGGCTTTCCTTTTCCAGGTGACGGAAGTAAAAGAGGAGCCAGAAGAGGTGGTGGTGGTAGAAGAGGTTTTAAACAAGTCCAGTAAAGTTTTGAAGGGTCCAAAGGCTGGACCAAGCAAATGTTCTTCAGCAGCTGTAAATCCGGCAGTACAGGGCGAATGTAATGGTGTAGTAAGTGGAAATAATGACCATCTAATTCAACAACATTCAACTTTGATTTTGCGGAACGACCCATGTTAGATGTTAGATCCCATGAAAAAAGCTAAAGTTGTATCTTTCAGCTCAATGCTGAAAATCTTTCTATTGGTTCCCCCATTTTGTGGACTAGGAATTTTCCAGGTTAAATCCGTCGAGTAAAATTCGACTCTGATTTTGACTTTGTAGAGAAAGCAAGTCAAACGAAAGTTAAACGAGGTGGTGGTGGATGAGGGTCGGAAAAAGTCCAGGATGGTTGCCGAGGGCACAAGTAAGTGCGCACCTGCAGCAGTACATCCCGCCGTTGAGGGCGCTGCTGCTGCTGCAGAACCTCACAGCGCAGTAAGTGCAAACGTTTGCCTTTTCTTGGATGAGCATCCAACAATGTTAAAACTTTCTAAATTTTAATTGAGTGATTTATTTATTTAAATTTTCGCAGTCTATACATCCGGCCCCATTTCATGAACAGATTAGTGCGACTGAAATGCATGAATTAGTGGAAGACGCTATGCAAAATGTCGAAGATATCGATGAGTTGCTCAAAAGTCAACAGACTGAACGTGTAAGTTGATCAATTCAACTTGTCAATCATTGAAATTGTACGAGTTTTTGATTCATAGTTCTAATTTTGTTCAGATGGACAGTCAGTCGTTACTCGCCGCACCCGCAATGATTTCCGAAGCAACTCCATTGAAAGTGAGATACTTATAAAACTTTTCATGCACTTGATATTCAAAAGGAAATGGCTTGATTTATAATCTGAGTGTTGACGATGGCTCCGCCTTATTTGACTAGAAATTCCCCATACGTATTAAACTTCAAACGGAAAATTGGACTTTGAATTTCGAGTGTGTGACTCAATGTGCTCCCCTCAGTTAGTCTTTAATATTTTTTGTCCTCGCTTGTATTTTTAGTTTCGATCACTAAATTTCTACTGGCTGCAAATGTTTTGGCCCAAGATTCCCGGGTCGCTGTACATTTTTGGTAAGGTCAAGACGCCACCACCTGGAGATGGCTTCTCAAGTTGCTGTGTCATCCTCAAGAATTTAGACCGGCGACTCTATTTACTTCCCAGAGAGAAGGCAAAATTTGAAAATTATTGTGGCCATTGAACTTGTTTTTAATGAGCTTTGCTTTTCAGAAGTCTGATGGTACACCTGTGGATTTTAGGGATGTGTACAATGAATTCGAAGCCGTAATCTGCCCAAAGTATGGTATTACTTCTTTCAAAGCCGAGAGAGTGACAAAGAAGCATTTGTTTAATATCCAGGCGGTCTCTCAGGAGGCAGAATACGTAGAAATTCGCTATTCGGTATTATCAAAAAAGTCTGAATTGTTTAAATTATGGAGACAATTCTTGATGAAACTTCAAAAATGTAGGGCTCACTGGGGGCGTTGCCTTATCCACTGAACGGCAAAACCTTCTCTCATGCTCGTCATGCTCATGAGCATGATTTCCTGGCCGACAAGAGACTGAATGCACCTTCTTGGCTTCGAACGTTTTGTTGGCAGCAAGTACAACCAGACCAGCAGCGGTCTCGTTGTAAATTTGAGGTAAGTTACCCAAAAATCAATTTTTATTTTGGTTTAACAGTGTTCCATAAGTGCAAGTAATTTTGTTGGTTTAATATCGCAGTTCACATGTGAGGGTTCGTCGTTGGAGATTCATCCGAACAACTCCACGTTTCCCACACCTGATCTCATTCTTGCGTCCATGAATTTACAATGTGTCGATGATAAATTCACGAAACAACACAGAATTGCATTTGCTGCTGTGGCAGTTAATCGGAATTTCCATCTGGAGTCCCCTCTGGCCCCGAATGGAATTTTTCAAGATTATTTTGGCCTGCTGGCCAAGCCACCTGGACAAAACTGGAGATTGGCCAAAGAACTTGCCGGAAACAAGCGTATTGTGGAGTTGGAGTCGGAGCAGAAATTGATTGAGCGTCTGGTGGAGAAGCTCGGGAATCTTGACGTGGATGTTTTTCTGGGTGGATCAAACGGTTTCGAGGTTCTCCTGGACCGCATGAAGGATCTAAAGATTCAAAAGTCGTCCGGGATTGGGCGTCTGAGTATCGAGAGGCCACTGGGATTGGAGGCATGAACTTTGCTATGAATCTTATAGAAATTATTACCGACTGTCGCCTTTAATAATTTCTAATTATTGGTAGGAGGACGACATTTGGAACACATTTATGTCGTTTGCAGGCCGACTAATTCTCGATATGGATTTAATTTACTATGGCGTTTTTTTCAACTGCTTTACCTACTCTTTGAGCTTGAGAATGCCATCTGAAGATCATGAACCTTTTGACATGACCGGACAGGAGGTAATACTACTGTCCCATTCACCGCAAGGTTTCTCTGCTTTGGTCAAGAGGGGGCTGTACGAGTGTGTCCGCCACATCAATACGATTAATGAGCTGGAGGCAATACCTTTGGCCTTCCAAATCAGTGGCATTGTAGGCGCCAGCCGTTGCGGTTATCTTGTTGATGTCGTCCGGACGATTTCGTCCTGCTTCCTTGGCGTCGTCAGGGCCAAATATGACAGGGAATCCAAAGATTATTGGGATGAATATTGTTCGGAGAAGGAACTGGACGAGAGTGGGCGGCAGGAAGACGAAGCGCAAACTGAACTTACATCCAAGGGAGGATTTTGCGATAACTACGTTCTTCGGTTGGATTTTCAGCATGAATCCATCCAAAGGTCTGCCCGGTTGCAGGAATTTATGGCAAAGGAGGATAATGGTGGCAATGAAGAAGAGCCCACGTGTAGCATGCGGGATGACCTTCGGAGACTTTGTCAAAGATGGAAAGAGGTGAAACGGACCTTGGTGGCAAATAACTTGACGGAAGTTGAGATGCAGAAGAATAACATCCTGTTAAAAGCGCTGGCTTGGACTCTGGATACCATAACCAAAGGCTTCCCGCCCTTTAATTCTACGGATCATGATAAAGGTTCATAAATTTTGTCTCATTTTTCATTATTGGCTTAATATTACTTATCATTATTTAGAATCCCTCCCTCGATCTTCTTTATATTTCCAGAAAAATCTCACGCTGTGATCTTACAACTGGGAGAAACTTTGAGAGCAGTAGACGTGGAGTTGGTTCTGGCATTTGAAGATTGGGTGGTGGTGGACACGAAGTCTCAAGACTATTCCACAGTGGTCGAGATAAACCGGAAGGTCGTCGATGAAATCTCAAGGACCCACCCACTTCTTCTAGTCACCAGAGGCGCCATTCAGTGTTTTTCTCTCTTTAACATGGACACCAGAAAGTCGCTGAGTTTGTCCGGATACACGAAGGATGTCGATCCATTTGTGGCTGACATGGCTCGTGCCTGTTTCCATGAAATACTGTTCGACCAATCCGATTCGGATATACGCCGCAAAGTTGGCAACATTCTACAGGAAGAGGTTGCCAAGTTAAGAGACGGGACTATAGAATTGGAGAAACTTTTGCTCACCAAAACCTTGTCAAAGCATCCAAAAGAGTACGAGAAGGCAGCCCAAGAGGAACTTGAGGATCATGTCCGCGTGGCTTTGCGGATGAACAAGTATGGGAAGCTGCGGAAAAAGTTTAGAAAAGGCGACAACATTTCCTATCTGGTTGGCATTAACGGTCATCTGTACCATTCCAGTGAAATAATTTGTGGGCTAAAATTTAATGAACAATTTTATTGGGACGAAATAACCCATCCCATTGTGAGTAAAATCTTGAAGATGGTCGCTGGAGTTAATGGCAACAAATTGGCAGATGAATTAGGTACACTATTGAATATTTTTTGAGATTTTTTTTTGAGATATAAGTTAACATGGGACAGTTCCAGTTTCCGAAGGGTGCTGGAAAATCACACGAAATTTGTCTTATGAGATTTAATGTAGGTTTCCTATTTAATTTATTACAGGCTTTGGCCCGCCAGCATCGAAAGACCCAAAATAGATGCCACCGAATTTAAACCGACCAACCAAGTTGCAGCATGGCCGCATGGGAGACTTTTGCACGTTCCTACCACACCAGCTTTTCATATAAACGTTACCTTCAATGTCATTTTCCTACTATCATTTAAACTATACGATTAATTTTGACCTGATTCAAAATCAATATTATTCTCTCTTGCAACAGTTTGGCTTTTCCAAGAAAAATAATTGCAAATTTCCCTCATAGAAATTAAACGAGATTTGTAGACTTGGAGGCTGCAAATTATAAATGCATGCTTCAGTTGTGAGATTTACTCTCATTTAATTTTGAAAGACTGCTGCTGCAGCTTGGATCAAAAATATTGATTTTTAATGTTTTGAGAGTGCGGCTCAAGAGTGAGAATGACAAAGAGAACGAAGAACAATAGATTGTCAGCTGGATTAGAAAGGATTTACCAAATTAATGCATTCAGCTTAAAGTTCTAAAGACAAAGTACCGTAATATGGCTACTTGTTTTTAAATTTAGAATGATAATCCACTTGAGTAGATTCAGGTGAAGAAGCTTAACAAAAGCAAGGTCATAAAACTCACAAGAGTCCTGAACAATATAAATGAGCATGCAGCCGTGTTCCAAAGCATACTAAATTTCTTCATAAAAAGGACTGCGGACTGACTGGCCAAAACTTGACAGTAGTTATATATAGTTTCATACAGGAGAGTGGAGTGAGTACAAGTGGCTAGGGAAAGAATGTCATTCACTCAAGCTGAATGAATACCTTGCTGTAGAGCTCACATCGGTGGACAGCAGCCAATCGATGTTACAATTGCTCAACTTGTGCCTTCCTCGAACTGACAACTGGCCGGTCGCAGTTACGACTGCTGAATGAACATTCAAATTTTACACAAGTGGAGCTTCAAATCTTTGCAAAATCCGTTACACACCCAAAATCATTTGTTCAATCCAAACATTTACAAATCTCCGACATATGTCTCAACTTGTCGGCCAAATTCAAACGACTTAGATATCTTCCGACTCTGAAGTTCATATTTTCGAACAAGCCTAAAAGTCAACAGCAAAATATTCTCATCAATAACAATGGCGGAAGTACTCAAATCTGATTCGGGCTGCATAGAATTTCGCTCACTGGACAATTTAATTATTCAAAATCTACGAGAAGATGAAGGGGTCCGTGGAAGAAAGAAAAATTTCAAGTGTAATGTGTGTGGCCACAAATTTATCAACACACGAAACTTAACAAATCACATGAGGACGCACACCGGTGAGCGACCGTTCAAGTGCAAAGCTAGTGCTTGTGGTAAAACGTTCTCACAGGAATCAGGTTTGATGAATCACATCACGTACAAGCATAGCAATAAGCGTCCGCTCAAATGTGACTTTCCCAACTGCCTTAAAACTGTGAAAACATCCACGGATTTAATCTCACACAAGAAAGTCCACAGTACCGACCGGCCATTTGCCTGTCCTCATTCTGGATGCAATTTTAAGTCCAAAAGAAAGTCGAGCCTCTCGAGGCATTTAGAAAATCTTCACAATAAATCTAACACATCTACTTGCTTCAAGTGTAACTTTAAAACAAATAGCAATCTTACATTGGCCTCCCACATGATGAAAGTCCATGAGGGGAGGATTGAAAAACTTCCATGCTCTATAGAAGGATGTGAGTACAAAGGAAAGAACAGCAGAGCCGTAAAAGCGCATTTGCATCGTCACAAGAACCTCCTGCAATGTCCGGTATCCGGATGTAGCCGATATGTACACACCAAGGAAGCCTTAAAGGACCACGTTCAACGTCACAGTTCTTTGGGCAGGCCGTTTCAGTGTCCTCTGTGCTTCCAACATTACAGAACACTGGATCTGCTACAGCGGCATTGTTTTGTGCACACAAACGAGAAGCCTTTTCAGTGCGGGCATTGTATGTGTGCAGCTGGGATGCGAGGTGTTGTTAAAGCTCATATTGATTCAGTTCATGCAGCCATTGAATTTCCGTTTATTGTCCATCTTCTCAACGACCGGGAATGCCTTCGATGCAAAGTGACTTTGCCAAGTGAAAAATTTGCTGACCACTGCAAGGACCATTTGATACTGGCTGTAAACATACTATAGCTGTATTAGCATCGTATACTTTATGGCAACTCAACGACGAATATTCTTCTTGCCATCCTTTTTATCAAGATCCGCCAGTTACCATCGAGTCATCGTGAAGAAATGAATTGAAGAAATGACAGTTGATTTACGCTGAGTTGCGTGCTGCTCAGTGACATTTTATAACTTTATCGTGGTATACAATTGAATGATAAGAAGGTACACTTGATTTGAAAACTCATTCTCATAATTAAAAACTGAATATAAAAATTGAATGCCCTTCTCGGGGTACGGGATGGCTCAGGAGTGACATGGAAGTGTGGCCTGTCGTTTAAAAGCAGATCAAGTGAACGTTTTTAACAGGTTGCTTTCCCTCCACAACAGGTGCTAGCTCAGCGGCCTAAAACACCTTCACACTGAACGTTGTCACATTTACAGCTTCATTGATGTTCTTATCCTGGGCAATAACGTTCATTTCTGTTACTAATCAATTAATTAGACAAGTTTCATGTGCATTATGGCAACAGAATGGAAACACATTGACATTACATTACTTTCTTTGTCATGGCATGTTGCATGTTATAATTTCTTTTATTAGTTTTCGTAGTATAGGGCGAACACTAAAGTTCAAGTCAATGAATCCTCATCTCTATTTACCAAAAAATCAGTTATGTAATCCGGCTATCTCCTCCTAAACCCCTTGACCGATCTTTACGTGCAGTACACCATTCGAAAGCTAAAGATTCGGAGTATTGCATGCACCATATCACGTTTTGGATTTCGGACTTCAACATCCCCGAAACCCGGGTAAAATGTCAAAATGGTACTGCTCCAAGGGCATTATTAACACAAGTGGGTCGTGTGACCCATCATTCGACTACAAATTTAATCGAGAATTCAAATCTTACATAACATTTGTAAATTTGTTGACCGTGTGGGCCATGGGACATGTCAACTGGCCAATTGGGGTCACATTTTATTAAATATCAAGTGACCCATGAAAATGCTCCCAGTACGCTACCAAGAAACTTGGTAGCCGTCATTTTGTCACATGACGTTTGCAACATTGGCCAACTG
>JAQIWI010003480.1:0-10108 GCA_034698825.1 Deuterosminthurus bicinctus
AAGTTAATTGACTACACGGTAAAAGTGTACAATACCTTCCGACTGAAAAAACCATTTTCAATTGTAAAACCTCAGGTAAGCAATAACTCATGTCGTGTATCGTTAAAGTGGTGCGTATGTTTTACCAGGAATCATTACCCTGTTAGCTTTTGCTGACTTTGTTACCCAACAAGCTGCCACGTTCTGTATGGTACTTGCGAATGACGATGAGAGATGCGTTGATGAAAAATAGACACCAAGTTCATTCTCTCTCATTCTTCTTTGCCGCAGATAAATATATCCCCAGCCCCGACACACTCAGACTACAACACTCAGCCATCATCATGCACTCTGGAACATTGCCGTGCCAAGTCAGAGCCAGGAGATTCAAAGGTTGCCAAAGAATCATCCAGTGGGAACGGTTACGTCTCAAGCGTGTGGACATCCAGCACAAACTTCATGACCGGCGAGGAAAGCACAAGTAGGAAAACGTTAAGATTGATCTCATCATTTCACTCTTTCCGAACCAATTTTTTAATTTTTTTGCTCTTGATTCTATCCCCAAAGACGCACAGGATGAAGAGGATGATGATTGGAACAACCGACAACCAAGACAAGTCAAAAGATCAAACTCGATCCAGCGCATGGTTCAACGGTTGAACAATAATTCGGCTGTACAACCCAAGCGTGTCCCGCCACCGGAGTACTACAATCAAAAGGCTCAAGATGATTCTGATGATGATGATGATGATCAAACATACTTTGCGCCCTCTAATGTATACGCCAATCCTTACAGAACTATTAGCAATGTGCGCTTCCGCTGCATCTCTTTTTTGTTGATTACTCTCATTAATTATTGTAATCTTAATTAATTATATTTAGCTTAAAGCTTAAGAGCTTCCATAATTTAGGACCTGAGTACTTGAGGTATTGACATTGGTGTGTATTTTTAAAATGCGTAGGAAATCCGCCGGAAGAGACTTGAAGAGGCTGAGCAGTCCAAGGTTGAAACCTTGAAGGTAGTCCATATGCTCCAGTCACGAAAGAAGGAAATGCGGGATGAGGAGCGAGCCAAAGAACGAGAGCAATTTATTAAAGCTGTCAGAGCTCAGCAGCTAAATGAGCCTGCACCTGAAACTAGCACTGCCAACTTCAGTACGGTAGAATCAGATGACTTCTTCAATGAGTATAACATGAGACTATGGAGGAAATCCCGGCCGTCTATGGATGAGCGAACCAAGTTTCTGGAAGGAAAATTGTCAAACTCGGTAGATAATCCATGATAAATTCATTTGTCATGGTTTAATCTGTTAACGAAAATCTCTTCGTCGCAGGGTTTAGAACGGAATGGATCCTTTTGTGAACCTAAAAAGTTGGAACCACCTAAACCAGGCCTCTTTCGAAGTGCTACTGAGAAGCAAATTAAAAGCCAGGCCTTGCCTTCCTCTGTGCAGTGGCTGAGAAAGACTAACAAAGTGGCAGAAACAATTGAGAAGGAGCTTGCCAAAGGTCATGGACACGTTTCATTGAACGCAAGTGTAAGCGAGAAGGTAAGTTAACCTCAGGTGGCCTTATCCATAAAGAATTTTGAGAGAGGCATTGCTACTGTGAGCACTTACTTTTAATTGTATTTATTAATTAACTAAAACAATTGCTTTAACTTATTTAAAGAATGTCGGGTATTCCACAAGTGCTAAAATAGGCAACTGAAGGGATAGAATTGCCATTTTAACATTCCAGAACTGCCGTATAGTGACTTTGTCGAGCGCGACTTTCATTGACTGTATGCTTAAAACCAAGACGAGCTACATTCAGTAATGAAGTCTCCAAAAGAAGTAGACAGAAGCAATAAAATCAAGCATTCAAATTTGACATTAATGCCTGAAAATATTTAAATTAAGAAGGCATTGAAGGCTCTCCGATGGTTTTCTCTGAAATAAAAATATTTATCAGTAGTAGTGGAAAAAAGCAAGCATCAGATAAGCTTTGGCCAGGTTTACATCTATGGAAATCTGAGGTCCATTATCCTTCTCGTATTTTTAGGATACAAAGGACAAGACTCCCGAGCCTACTGCAAAGAAAATAAGTAGCCCGTTAAACAACATCATCCGAAAACCCGGGATTAAGACAGCAGCCGAGAGGCCAAAGTCAATGGTGCATGTGCCTTCTATTCAAGAGAAACCTCAAGCCGAAGATGAATATTCAATGTACTTGAAGGCACTGGATCATCACGCTAATAAATTGCAGAAGTCTCCTACTACCGCAAGTATTTCAAGCAAGCGGGATCCTTCGTCTACTAAGAAGAATGAAATCAGTGAGTACCTGAAAGCCAAAGATTTGATGAAATCCAAATCTACTGTTTTTAAACCCATGCAGGTAATAAATTCGGAGTATATAGTTTAGGCATTAGTGACGGTTAAAATTTAAGTAGTGTAATTCTTTTTTCATTCTTCGTTAAGGTGAGAAAAGAACCTAGTCCACCACCAGCCAAAGTTTCTTCTACAAGTTCCTCCACCAACAAGTCTAGTCAAAATAGTATTATAATGCAAGCCAAGAAAAACTGCGAGGCGGACAAGAAAGTAAAACTTAAGTCTACGAGTTCCAGTGACCGAGCATCTCTTGCATCGAAATCCTCTATACCATCTCAAGTTTCGAAGAGTACTCCTCACAAGCCATTTGCCGTACAGAATTCAAGATCATCTTATGAAATCAAGAAGGAGCCTCCGAAACCGGCTTTCAATCGACAGACGACTTTGGATGAATTTAATGATTTGCTTAGTGAGGCTGACGAATGCCTTGCAGAGCTGGATCCAAAAGAATTGGATCATCTTGCCGAATGGGTAGATAATACCTTCAGCACCACTAGAGGCGTTGAATGCGACTGAATAGCTTTCTGATGTGGCCGTCCCGTCTGTTGTACTGGAAAATGCTTCGCTGTGGTGCGGCTGGTGGCCAAGATATGACCAAGCGTTGATTTTTCATCACTTTTGCAATCAATGTTCGTACTTGCCATGAGCTCCGATATATTCTATCTGCATTAGCAAGCTTTTAGTGCGTATGATTTGAAAATGTGATGAGTGCAAAAGTACCTGGAAATTTTTCTTAGTTGTAAAGAGTAGCGTCGATCCACAGATCCAAGACTTGCGCATTTGTTGTACATTTGTGGATTGCAATCGAGCGATATTTTGAATGATTCAGTGGGGCGTATAATGAGCATCGGCGTGACAGTATTTTGGAGGTCATTCTATGAGTTAAGTTTCGCTTCCAAAATGATGTGCTGTAGTAATGTTATTGTTATCATTGTGATCTTTACTTGTAATACATTGCTCTTAATTCACTGAGTCTACACCGAATTACTGTTGTCACGTATTCACGAAGGAAAGCCGAATATATCTACTCAACAAATGGTAGGTCGTTCACTCCTGGTTACTGCAAGCCTTCAGATAACTATTGGGAGGTAAATAAAGCTTGTATGCTGCCATGATGATTGCGTAAAGTTTAACCAGACTTTGTCTGTAATACTCCCGTGGTCTGCCAAAAACAGTCTAATGGATGATACAGAAGAACATGTTTTAGTCGTGTCAGCCAGCTGGTTCTTTTGGCGTTGTCAGTAGACACATAATCTATTCAATTCAAACGTATCATCATATTGTCTCTGTCTAAAATCTGTTTGCATTTCTCGCTGGTACAGTGCGACGGTTTCAAATTATTGAGAATGTATGCTTGGATTCTTTGAAACTATTCTCGCCTTATCTCGTTCACCCGTCGAATTTTATGGGTATTGCATGCTATTTATAAGCTTCACAGAAGATTTCATTATGTGGAGCCCCGCATTTGCTTTTCTTCTGGTTCTAGTAGCACCCTTACCCGGATTTGACATCCTGTAATTGCATTACGTGTTGTCTGTCTAATTCAAGCATCCAAATGTGGTATACTCACAGTGATGCTATCGTCCTAAATTATATTACGATTTCCACCAATAATACGACTAATTTATCGCTCTGATCAATGAAAACAAGTCTTATTGCCATAGCCTCGAATCGGTAGTCGAAGTGAAAAACCGTCCGCTAATAAAGTCGTCTCTCAGTTAATTCGCCATCTGATGTTTCGAAATACTTCATTTGGGATCCATCGTCGACTGTTTTGACCATCAACATCAGTCACATGTGACTGTGGGCATTATATTCCACAGCAAAATGAATTAATAAAAAAACTGAAGACGCATCTAAAAATCATCGTATATGTTGTATTCAAACTGAGATCTAAACATTTCATTACTCCATCCACAGGTATACAAAGTACATACATGTTTCTTTTTCCTTCGCCTCTGACTTAACGCCTGCCCGTTAACAACCAACATGCGCCAAAGTAATGTGTGTGTAGCTACAAGTAATAATACTATAGTAAATTTTAATCTAGACAAATTCAATCTACTCAACTTCCTTTTCTTCTATACATATAAATCCTGCCCATTAATGCACTCTGAACACCGTAGGCAATTCACAAGACAGTAATAGGAGTTAAGTACGAAATAGAGCCGATAAATTTAAACTGTTTCTAATAACATTGCGATTTCCTACAGAAAGCGATGTGATTGGCAGCATAGTACAGTTGGTTTACAAAACAAGATTCCTCACGTTACTGCAGTTTTCTGCAGGGTAAAACTGACAAAAATAGCAAACCTATAGCAACAAGACAAAGAACGAGGTTCAAAGCTCGGTGAACAATTACTATTGTAAAACATAGATTCCTGAGAGCAATAACAAAGCGAACATAATGATCCAGTAATAGTAACGACCATCCTATCACTTCAGAACGGACGTCAAATGCAGTAACGGATTACTTAGCCGAGCTGAGGATTGTTGAATGTATTAGATTTACACTGAGAATTACATGGTATGGTTTTTAAAATAATTTTGGAATATTATTTAGCTGCCTTTACATATTTTTGAACAAGTTCTATCGGGCCCATCTAGAAAGGCACACATGAAACACGATTACGGCATAAGAAAGTTTCTACATTCTAAAAATTTTAGACTGTTCAGACGTTTCCTACTGAAGCTTTTTCAGACGCTTCCATACTTTCTCGCGTGTGGGCACTTATACATGCCAATTTTTCAACTTTTCGGCCCTGTATTTTAACGTTGCATGCCTAAATATCCGCGTAGGGCTTTCAATAAAGCATCCGTGGCGTTGAGACGTTTTACCGTCCATCCTCAAGTTTACTGAAAGCGACCGAAAAGCTTCACCTGGAAGTTTTTTTGCAGTTTACTTATACTCACATAAAAATTATAGGGTAAAACTGGACGTTAAAGCTACTAAGAATGACGATTTAGAATAATTAAAATCATAAGTGAACATGAGACACGGCGCGAAATATTACAAAAACTTAATACAAACAGAGTATAATAATAATAACAACCACACGATAATAATAATTGGACATTCACACATGCATTCCCTCCATTTTCAATTAACTTTCTTCCCCTGCCACCCCCTGCTG
Organism: Deuterosminthurus bicinctus; assembly: GCA_034698825.1. Taxonomy (NCBI): domain Eukaryota; kingdom Metazoa; phylum Arthropoda; class Collembola; order Symphypleona; family Bourletiellidae; genus Deuterosminthurus; species Deuterosminthurus bicinctus. The sequence goes on from JAQIWI010003480.1 coordinate 5,483, forward strand.
CTACCTGACTTTGTACTTTTTCTGTCGTTCACTCTATACCTCCTTTCTGTCAGTACTAAAATCATCATAGAAATTAAAATGGTAACAGCCATCCCGTATAGTCTCTATATACAGGCTGAGGCGAATTTCCTGAGACGGGGTAAAGGAATTCGCCTGTTTTTACAATATTGCTCTACACATCCCTTGCCTAAAGATTTCTTCATTTTCATGTCCGAGATATAACTCAGACATTGAATTTTTACAAAAATATTTGGAAATAAAAGCTCAAGCGCAGTCATTTTACAACAATAATCCACCATGATTTCCTCACTGAACATGAGTGAGCACAGTAAGTCCATATTGCCTCAAATACACGAAGAAGGCATCAAAAACTACTTTATATCTAACCATGGACAAAAATTCACAAGTCATTTTCTTTAAATTTTCAAGTCTAGCGGACAGAAAACTGCACAGCTAATTCAATCCTAGACTAGTTACATACAGAAGAAAAGCACCGGGGTTTCCATTGTAGTTTTTTCAACAAAAGTCCCAGTGAGCCCTTCGGAGGAAGAGGGCGCTTTGACCACCAAGCCTCAAAAGGGATTGTGCGTACACTCGCTAGTAATCAAAAGTCCATCAGAGACGCATTACGGCGGGTCCAGTAACCTCTAAAAAAATTCCACGTAGTTCGTTCTGATTTGCATCAGCCTTTCATTTAAATGATAAGATGACACAGCGATTCTGCAGCCGTGGGTTAACAAAGTAACCCATCCGCCACAGATGACCTTCTCATTGGCTGCCACCATTGAAAACCTCAATCAGGTGTAAGCCTACATTGAGACATATGCATCCTAACGACTACGTATTATACAGAGGTAAATACACAATTCAATATTGTCAGCTCCTTTTGAATGGTAGGGCAAGAATGGAGCTAGCACGTGGTAAAAATTAAGTTAAGGTTGCCACTTGTTCTTGTGCGAGCAGCCCGTGACTTCACGCCAGTCCAGAATGTTGATTCCTGACCTCTGACATGCACGTGCATATGCAGTTAATACTTCACAATGACACTTCCGTCCTGGTGGACATTCGCACATGTCTAACGTACATGACCTGGATTTTGGAAAGACATTTTTTCAATTAAAAATTCCACAACTAGGTATGAAGTAAAGTTGCTTGTCGCAAGCTTACTTGAAGAAACGGTCAACAGGGACAGTCTTATGACATGGTGCGAATACGTGAGACCTGATGGCGCTGCAGAGTTTCTCTGCCTTCATTCGTGTACGCCAACTCTTACGACATAAAGGCTCCGGTCCCTTGACTGAAACATCAATTTTTCATTCTTAGCTGTCCATAATTTTTGATGAATCAAAAATAGTGGCAAAAATACCTTCTTCTGGTCGCGAGCACGCCTTCTTTCCACCTACTCTCCACGACTGACCAAATGCACTAGGATGATTTGCAGGACCGCCACGGCGAGTGGTGAAGTCATCTGATTTGTTTCCATTGAAGTTCCCGCAGAGACCACAGAGACGGCCTTGCATGGAATGCGGAACGGATACCTCAAGGAAGCTGTCTCCATCCCAAAGGAGCTTGACACCCACTCCTGTCTCCACCATAGCCGAATATCCGTCTTGATAAATACGAAGGTTCCCTTGTCTGAATGGCAAGGCAACTCGTTTCCCATTAAACTTGATTCGCATCTTCTGGCCTAGCGTGACGCGGCCCTCTCTTACTTTTAGGGTGACTGTCCGAGTCCACGAAAATGCTCTTGATTCACGTGCATCATTTCTCACACGAACAGAGAATGTTTTGCCCTTGCAGTCGGATGTCAGCATGTACTTGCAGGCTCCCTGAATAATAAATAAACAAAACTTGAAACTTTGACTCGAAATCATCCGCACATATGTACCTAAATTCTCTGCCAAAAGATCCCCTCAATTAAAATGAGCTTAACCAGACAGGACGGGTCAGTGTTCGGTATTTGGATCTTAGCTCGATTCCATAGCGACTCATATTCTGCAGCCTATGGCAAAAATTGTTGTCTCAATCCAGATATTTCGGGATTTAAACTACAGTCGAATTTAGTGGGATTATTTTCTCTACCGCCGAGCATGGATTTAGACTGAGTGATTGAAAACTTTAAATATTGGCACAGTTCCTTCGAGAAGCAACACTGAAAAACATTGACTATGCCGTTCAGAAAGAAACCCGCTTAAGGATTGGCATAGAATAATAGTCCATAAATAAAGTAACATGATAACACTGTAATTTTTACCTGGAAGTTAAACACTCGTCCGTCAAAACTTCGGTAGTGAGGATCGCCAAACACGGTACAAACTCCTTCCTCTACAACAACAACATCACATTATGGGCTTACTTTTTTCAGTAATTAAGCGACTATACTTCCTAATAGAGGCAATTCAAAAGCAACAAAGCTTTGACATATGGTTTTGCCGTTTTCAATCGATACTTTATGAGAACGAGAGAGAGAGTTATTTAGCGAATATGCATCCTTACCTCCGACACATTCTGGGCAGCACTTTCCTGACAGATACTTGAGCTTGTAACCCCAGGGGCAGGGCAAGTTCTTGGGACACATTTGCTCTGTACATCTTACTTTTCCCCAATCGCACAAACAGCTCCGGCAGTTGTCAACGTCCCACTTCTCTCCGTTCTAAATGACACGAATCAGACATTTCGTTAGTTATAGACATTGGCAAATAATTCGTTGATTTATGGCAGCTGTCCTGCGGCTTAATGGCTTCAGTCGGTAGACGACCCTTTGATTTCCCTTCCAGTCCGCAGCAACGCGCATACTCAGACAGTTTTGTGAGAACAATAAGAGGCGACAATCATCCTTAGATGAACTTGTGACTGTCGCTTATGTTTCTTTGACCTCCAGCAGCATTACTGTCTGAGCGAATGGCAATTTAGGGTCTGCCTGCCGACTAGCCTGAGAATAATTGTGTGCAGACAAGTACTTATCTACTGTTAGTGTATATACCTTATAAATGACGTCATTGAAGACGCATTGTGCCTTAGGGAGCTGGGCGTCAGGTTCAACGCATTTAGGACAGCAGGAGCCGGGTGTCATGGCTTGATGAATCGGTTCACATTCCAAAGGTGGGCATGAAACTCTGTCACAAATGGCCGTTGTATCCATGCATGTGCAATTGGTGCAAGTGTCAAGTCGGAACGTGGTGCCGGTCGGGTAAACCTTTTCTCCCAACAGACAAACCGTGCGTGGTAGGTAGCGCGTTCGACTTCCGTTACACCTAGGACAGCATTCACCTTTCTCCAGATAAGTGGCCGAGGCTGGACAAGAGAGAACTGGACAGGAATTTTTGGTGCAAATCATTGAGCCTCGATTACACTTGCATCTGACACAGGGATCGCCAGGCAAGATTGATTCTTCTCCATGACGGTACTCCCGTCCATTAACGCTGCAGGTATTGCACGAGGGACAACACTGGCCGGGCTTCGGTGGGACAGGATGGGTACAAGGGACATAACACTGGACGGGAGATCGAGTCAGTACGCCTGCCGAGCAAGTCGTTGTTGTGCAGTCTTGCGTGATCACCGTCCCGCTTGGGTATGTCACGTTTCCTCGTTTGCATCCTGCAAAACCAAAACAATCGAATCAAAATCTCGCTCACATGAATTATTTCCCCATGAAAATAAAGCTCGCACATATAGAGTCCATCATCATACACTCGTACAATTTCCTAAGGGACCCATGCAGAGGATTCAAAGCATAGCTTGAATTTTATGAGGGAAATAAAAATGCAATTACTGGAAAAGAACAAGTAAATTATCTTTAAGACGACTAGAAGTCGTGAAAGGGGAGGGAGCATGCTGATGATGACGGATCATACAGAGAAGCATACCCATCTTTCAAAAATTCTATACTGCAATGCTATGTGTAGTCATAACTGATAAAGACCCAGTTGCTTTCAAAGTGGCCCAAGTTTTTATTTTTATGTGGAATAGTCAAGTATGGAGTATTCCAACAGGTGTTACCACCAACACACAAGTATTCACATCCTTCTACTCCAAGCACATTGAGTGACCTCAAATTCTCTTCTAATAAACAAACTCTTAGATGAGCCTAAGTAGCCCTTGCTCCATTAACATTACAACCGTACAGGGTTAATACTTTCAGGTATGCTGATGTCACTAAAGGCTCTTCCCTTCCTCTTTCCACGAAAAATATACGAAAAAGTAAGATAACAGCGTGCGTATGCACAAACATATGGAAGTCAGCACCGTGAGGGTACACATGGTACACAAACAGAGAAGTTTTTCTCATTCAATAAATAAGGCGAAGCTCCTATACAGGCAAGTCATCATCATGTAACTACCACGTGTGTGTAGGACTTTCATTCTTTTAAAAGTTACACGGTGCAGGGACATTTCAGTGACATGTCGTTGAGAGCAAACAGATTTGAGATGAACTACTCCATAATTTACTCATCTTTTACAGCCTTACATTATTTCCCACACTGATTGAAGGACTCCTCCATCTCAACAGCTCACTCACAACTATTATGTCCTCGTATCATTCATTTTTCCCAGGCTCTCTTGTTGTCTACTGCTCAAATAAATTCACATTTTTCCCAGTCCATTCACTCTCTCTCTCTCTCTCTC
>JAQIWI010003481.1:0-10106 GCA_034698825.1 Deuterosminthurus bicinctus
GTTACAGTGCTGTAACGACGTTGTTCATGAGCGGTTCGCACCGGAGCTCAAGTACGACATCGCCCTACGACTGGCAGCTCTGCACATCCACCAACATGCCTTGGCCAATAATATGAGTGGGAAACTGTCCATCAAAGCCATAGAGTGAGTGACAAGTTTTTCTTCCTGTCTTTCACTGTCTCTTCTCCGACACCGGCTGAAGACCAACCAGCATGAGAGTAAATCATGTGGGGAAAATGATATACTGGTGTCATCGCGGTCACATCGCTCACGTCCAAAGTCCACCACCATCAGCCAGTTTGGGGTTTTAAAGCAGATTGTCCGAATGAAATGTGATTCCTGTAATGGTTTTCTTTGATGAAATCTTGTATACTTGGAAACGGCCTGGCTCTCTTGTAGTCATAAAGCCTTGTGTTTTATTCCAAAATGTCAAATGAGCTTGGAGGGAAGTGATGGGAAGAGCGTAGAGTGAAATCGATTGGCCATGGGAACAAAGGAACAACACAAGTGTATAGCAACGTGAGCGAGGAAATGAAAGAAGAAGCCGACGTCGACGACGACGACAACCGCATGATGCAGAAGCGAACGTGGTGTTGGTCATGATGGTGGTGTGAAATAAAAGGACGGAGCGTGTGAGAAAGAGAGAATGAAATTGGTGAAAATAAGAGGAGATAACTATAGGGAATGATGGAAAAGTCTCTATTGTAACTTTCTTCTGGGTTTTTTTCTTCTTCTATACTACTTCTCGGTTCCCTCCAAATGGCTTGCTTGTCTCATCATAGAAAGGAGTTTGGCTTGGAAAGATTTGTCCCAGCCTCCTTGGCAGAGACAATGAAAAGGAAGGAACTGAGAAAACTTTTGCAGCATTTCCTCAAATCCAATGCCGGCTTGGTCCCCGCTGGTCAAAAGTCACTGACAGCACTCCAAGCCAAGTTACACTATCTACGGATCATCGGTGAATTGCCTTCTTATGGTGCCAAATGCTTTGCCACTAATCTACGGGTAAGTTTCTTCCCGCTCCACACATCACTGTATATACTAATATAATAATAGTAGACACCTTTTCCAGCTCATTAGCATTCCAATAGGTTAATTGAGTCAGTTCTAGATGAGTGGAGATCCCAGATATAGTGTTTGCTTTTGTCGGATATGTATAGTCATACAACAATATTCGCTTTTGCTCATAGCGGCGGCGTTTGATTGGAGGAAAGGAAGGCTAATGTCAATTAGTAGGATCGTAAAGCCTTGAGAGATTTGTGTGTTGATTTAGTGCATAATGTGGAGAGCGGCGCGTGGACCAGGGAAATTATTTAGCTGTAAAGGGAAATAATTATACTACGCATCTCGTGTGAAGGGCCTGTTAGCATTAGTGATAGCATGGAAGGTTATAAATATTTGCTTAACAAGTCATATCATAGCTTTTGAAATGTTAAAAGGGCTGTCGGTCTTCATCCTCTTCATGCTTACTTCCCATGGTATCCACCACATATACTTTATGCAAAGTTATTATGGTACTTGACTTTCACACTCGTTGTATGAATGAGTAAAGGGGCGGTGAGGATGCCATGCACAACGGGATTTTAGATTTGGGCAGACGATCTTCCTCCTGATGGAGCTTTGACTTTGAATAAATTGAGATTTACAAGTCCAGAGAAAATTGAGTAAAGTTTATGGCGCTGGGGAGCATTGGGATGCAGAATGCTATGTAGATTGGAGAAGGAAATGATGTCTGCATACATATTGAACTTGAATCATTGTGAAGCGAGTGAGGATTTGTTTCGTTTGATTTAATCACTGATATTTATAGCCTTGCTTGCTGTTCGATGCGGCCAGAAGCCAGAATGAAAGCTTGTGTTATATATGTACATATATGGTGATCTATCAGCATGATGCTACTAAGTAGTCGGCTCCTTGCATATCTTTTCATTCCCCTTCTCTTCGTTCCCCGCATGATTAGAGCTGAAAGTTTCTAACTTCCACTTACCCCCTATAATATGCCGCAGATAGGGCAAGTGTTGAGCGTGTAACTTTTCCAAGTTTTATGCATAAATAAACAGAGGGGAGCACGGAGTGGGAAATATATTTTAGAAATGAGGATTTTCTACTCCTAGTTAATTTGACAGTTTAATTTTGTGCTTGGAAACATTTACATTTCATTTGGAGGAAAGCTATAGGGAGGAGTAGGTGAGGGTTGTTATGTTATTCGGCTTTTAGCGTACAATTCAACACTGTAGCTGATAGGGTGCAAAGTGGGACATTTTTCATCGTCACACGCTCCTCATATCTTGTTGTATTCAAACTATCCACTTACCAAAACTGCCCTTTTATATAAATGCCCTTTGGTCATTCACATTATGTACTGCATATTAGCAGCAAGATAGTAGCAATGAGAGGAGATGAAAAAGAAAATTCGAACCGGTAGTCGAACAACGTGACAGCTAGTTTCAATCCAATACGGCAAAGATAGCACGGGTATCAGCGGGCAATGATCATGCTAATAATAGCCTTCTTGTTTTGTTCGTTTGTGATGTGCGTGTGGTCGCCCAAGGGAGGTTTTAGAATTGAATGCCCTCAACAGTAATTGATGTGCCTATATTTGAATTTACAGCAAGACTCGTCCACAGAATGTGTACTTTTGGTCAGCCCTAAATTCGGGATCAGTCAAATCAGTGGGATCCGGAATAGTGTGGTAAGTTCTCTTCCTATACGATTCTTTTGATTATTTACTGGATTATGTATGAATCCCAGGACTGCGTGTTGTCCCAGCGGCAGTTACCAGTCGAACCCGAGTAGATCTATTGTTATTTACACGTACAGTGTAGATTTTTTTGATGTAAGATGCAAGTATTTCAGCCTGTGAAGTGTTTAGCAGGGTCGTGTTTCATGTAATGGTGGTAGGCAAGGAGTGCCTGTGGGGTAATGTGTTGAACTGGTGGTGCTACGTTCTTTACAGCAGCTCTAGCGACATCTATCCCTCAGCTCTGCAACTGAACTTTCACTAGGCTCCAGTTTTCACCATTGGTGAAAGGTGGCATTGGGCACTGGAAGTGTTGGAGCTCGTGAGGCCCCGGCGGTTTTTATAGGCTGACAAGTGAAAGTTGTAAATCTCACATCAGCTTTTGTTTTCTCTCACATACTGACAGACTTGCAAACAAATTAACAATGCACGAAGTATTTCAGAGGCCTGTCCTTGTTTTTTCTCTCGGATATGAATGAATAACGAGATGGTGGAAGTTTGTTAGAAAATAGAAATGAGGAACAAATGAATGTTAGTTAATGCATGAGGGAATTGGAGTCTACCGACGTCAATTTATAAACTCTTAATGCCACTGCCTTTTCAATGAAGTCCCGGATGGGATGTACTGAATTGAATTCACTTGGGATAACTCGAGCAAGTGGACGGTATTAGGGGCAGAAGGAAAAAGTAGGACATTTTGTTAGATTTCTAGTAGACACGTTGACGGCCGGAGGTAGCTCAACATTGAGGTTTATATTTCGAGTTGGAGAAAGCCCGAACAAGTTGAGGGAATTTGTTCGTGTATTGTTGAACTATCTTCAGCTCAACTGTGGACCATCTCCGGCCTATAACTTAAACTGAGCCGGGATGAGGTATAGATGAAAGCGAAAGAAGTATAGAGCTCGACTTTGTGTATTGATGACAAAGTTAATCCGGATATAGAAATTTCAGGCCGAGGGGACACAGGCCCTTCAGTTATATTCTCCCGATCTTCTCGGATTGTGATTTTCTAAGAGTGTGTGGACGTATAGATATGCACACTTGTGTGGAATCCTTTACGTGAAGGATGCGTATCGGATAGAAACAGAGAACAAGTAAGGAAAATAGTTCACTCTCGACTGATGGGTTAAATTGAGATAGTGGAAATCGGAATTGAATTTAGTAGGGACGATGAAAACATTCTGTGGAGCCCTATGATCTGTGGGCGAGATAAATTTGCTCAATTGTTTGACTCACTCTTATTACGTGTCTGAATGATTGGATGGTCGCATAGTAAATGACAGTTGTGGTTTCATGGTGCACAAATTGAATCTGAGCCACCTTCTTGAGGCCTCTCTGCATCACGATTTGACCCATTTTCTCCCTATCTCTCTGTCCCTCTGTCTCTCTCTTGGCTCTTGTTCCACACACGTAATGCATCCTTTTCCATAGAATAATGTAGGAGCGTAAACGTGCCAGGGCAATCTGGCAATATCCCTTGGGAAAATTCGATTGTGGTGATGAAATAGAGAGATGGGTCTCGGAGAGAGGGGCATGACTGCCTCCAGCGGATTATTATGTGGAAACGAGATGTTTGCTCGCACGCACCTATCAATTCAATAATCCATCCATGGCTATATATAGAAAGGAAAGGGGGCGGCTGATGAGAATTATCCCTTTTATAGTTTTCTTCATCATCCATACCAGAGAAGCATTGCAAAAGTGTACAAGAATTCTCAAGTACTAATGATGAAAACGGCATTTCCAAAATAATTAGTTCAAACTAGAAATGTGGCTTCGGAAAGCTTGTGCTCATGTGCTCGCTGCGAATTTCGCATCTGTGTAAGTTAAAGTTGAGGGTTACCCTGAAGCGCTGTGTACTTCCTACACCTGCTCCTTCCCACCATGTCTTGAACAATAGTCGAGTTTATAATAAGGTGAAGGGAAATTGAGTGTGATTATTATATGAAGCAGCCTAAAGGGTTAGTTCAGCCAGCTAGTTCCGGATGGCTCCAATTGACATAGCGCTACTAGTAATTTGGCTGGTGTGCACTAGAAAATCCAAGCTGAATTTCCCTCTAGCTTATAGAAATGAATGATAGTTTAAGGCATGAAAGATGCAATTCCAGCCGGCTTCTCTGTATTCAATGGCTTGATTCTTGTCCCAATAATACGCACAAGACGGCGTAGACGCTTCCAGCAAAGGCACTGACTCGAGTATGGATTTCCGGTTGCCCTGTCTGTCTGCCATTAGCATTGCTATGGTTCTTGCTTGTTCCATGTTGTCGCCGACACAATGTAACAAATATGTTAGTGCCATTAGCCACATTTATGACAGGGTTCTTTCGTGTATTAAAACTCTCTCCAACTTGGTAAAATGTGTACTTAGGTTTGTGAGGTGGAGAGCGAGAGAGCGAGAGAGAGAAGGAAAAGAAAATGCCTTTTCAATATCTTCTTTTCAGGTCTCACGCGTTCATGTAACAAATAGAAATCACTAGAGGGGAAGAAAAAAACCGTAAGAAGCTTGTTTCCTCTTGTTTGGAATGCAAAGGAGTGAAAGAATTGAGTAGTGTAAGGACCGCCTACTTACGTTTTCTTTTCTTTACGCTGAATGTACACACACAAAGGATATCGCTGGATTTGCCTGGAAAACACACGAAAGGTTGAATACGATGTTGAGAATGTAGAAAGTAGACTGGGTAGTTTCGGTTTTGGAAGTGAGCAGAGGTAAATTGTTATAGTTTTCTTCCGCTATACTCCTGCCATTGCTACCGGCTTGAATGCATTTAATTAAATGGCATATGTGGTTGGATGGATGGAAGTATGTGTGTGCGTATGTGTATTTCAAAGTACACCTATACTTTCTCTCCTTTACCAGCAACTTGGTGGCTGTCTCAATAAATTTTCTATGTACTGAACCTGAGAGTGAGTATGTGAGAGAAAAATTGAGGAAAATAAATGAGAAATCGAAAGAAAGTATGTAGGGCTTTGAATTCTTGAGCACTCTGCAACGTGTAGAGAGTGCAACTCTAATTTATAGTTTTCTTCCTTGACTCTCTACGTCAGCTCGTGCTCCCTCATCTTGTCATGGTGCAGAATAATTTGCGAGCAGAATAATTTATTGAAGGAAATTTAATGTATTGCTTTCTATAATCTCTGTGTCCTACGTAGTAAGTCCCGGCGGTGGAAGTAGAAGGCTAATTTTTCTTCAAGGATATGTGAAATTTTGTAAATATTTCCTATTTGCAGCCGGATGGAAGTATGTGAGAGTGGAGAGTTGTTGAAAAATCGCTTCCTATTTGCGTCATCGTCACTTTATATTTTATTATTTCAACTTGTTATATGGACGAAGAGAGAAGTTGTTATGTGGATGAAATTTTATCATCAAGCTATTCAACATGATTTCACAAGGTTGTTATCGTTCAGCTTTATATTACGTACTATGATTTGTGGGATTACTTCCTCCAGGGACTCAGCTCTAACCTACCTTTTTAGTCTACATAGGCTTGTGATTTGATTGTGCAAAATGGCAAGGAAAGACTCTCTCGCCTAGTCAGTCACATTGGATTAGAAGAGCACCAGGAAATTTTCAGTTTGGCTAAGCTATTATGATTATCTGTGAATTTCTTCCACAGTTTTCCAACTACACACACCCTGTTCACACTGCTTTTAGTTCGTTGGGCTGTACTGTCAGGTTGATTATGGCCTAAAATCAAAGGTTTGAAGACGTGTTTAGTGCCCCATTCCGACTCTGTGAGTAGTAGTGAGCTGTCAGATGTTGATTTTCTTCAAGCAGCTAATACAGGGAGGAATCTTGTTGTTAGCAAAAGCAGGAGCAACAACATGCGAAAGACTCTTTGGTCTGGATTGCTGGCTGGCTTGAAAGTGTAGTGATGCATGTGATCAAGTAGTTTATTGTGTGTGCAGTAGTGTGAGTGTATGAGGCTAGATATTCTAGTGCAAAGGATTAGATTTTGGTGGACTTTTAAGATGGTCGTAAAGCAGCTTTAGTGTCAAGTTAGGCAGGATTTGGGGGGAAAGGCTTTTTGGGTGTCAAGAAGACCAGTACTATAGCGTCTGCTTGTAGGAAAAGCTCTCAAATATGCAGATAGCACAGGGTGGATTCATCACTAAGTCCGGTGTCGTATTAACGGCCTGTAAAACGAGTCGTATATAAATTTTTTCACTTGGAGCGGAACATGTGCCGTGCGTAAAAGCAGAGGAAATGATGATCCCCTCAGAGTCTATTAGTGTCCAGACTATAGTATGCTTCGTATTTCAGCTGGGAGGAGGAAAGCTGGCAGAAGTGTAAGACCTACTAACCTCAAGTTATGGCATGGAAAATCTATACTATAACTAGGGAAAATATGAGCAAACTCCCTGAGCAAGTAGCCGTATGTGTGTGCAATTTTGCAACCTGAAGGAAAGTCGGTGTTTTTGTTTGTTCCTGGCTGGTGTTTTTGTTGAAATTCGTTACATGCGAACGGCGGTGAGTGTAATGGAAGTGGCAAGTTTTGGGGGCATTGTATGAATGAATACCGGAGGTCATCACCATCAAAGCATAGAAGCAAGAGGTATTCATGACATGATGTATATTGTTATTAAGCATATAAAAGGATGAGAGCTTCTCCCCCCTTTTTTTTTGAAAACATCAAAAATCCAGTACGGATGGTGGTGGGGTAGTCGTAACCCATCGTCGGAATTGCAACCAGTCTTATTGTCCTCTAGCATGTAAAAGTTGGGGCTACTATTGAGTGAGAAGATTTTTCCAAGATTACCTTGCACATACTGCTCATGTTTTGCAATGATCCCATTTTGGATGAACATCCCCGTCTTATCACTCACTCTTCTAGTCCGCACAAAGTGAGAAAGAGAAAGTGAAGGGAGGAGGGGACGAAAGTTTATTCAGGGCATTTCAAAGCCTCTCCATTGTCATTTATTGCATTGAAAGCTGGGAATTTCTGTACGGGATAAAGGCCTAAAATCACATCAACTTGAGAGATAGATCGGGTAAAGTAAGAAGGAAAATCCTGTTGAATGGCATACACACACACACACACATTTCAGCACACACTAACACATTGCTCTGTCCATTTCCCTTTCAAAGTATAATACAAGGATGAGCTTTGCAACTCCTGTGGCCCAGGCACATGAAAGAGGCTTGTAAATGGCAAAGGGAAAGGTTAGATGTGTTATATGTGAAGACTTTGTAGTGACCTTCCTCTTGACTCCTTCATGTTAAACGGAATGTGTTGTAATGCACATGAAGGAGATTTTTGACGACCTGCGATGGTAGTAGTAGCGCCTGGATGAATGTGTAGTAAGTCCAGCTTATGTAACCGTATACGTACGAGCTCTCCACTCTCAGTCAGTCGGCTCCAAGAATGAGCTATGAAAGAGGATTTCCCTCAGGATGTAAGTCCGTTGTATTTATTTAGGACATCCTTACACTTCCATCCTGTGTGCTTTGACAAGGATTCCAAAGTCAAACTACTTTCCTATACCGAGTGACAGGACTGTTAATAATAACCCTTGAGGCAAATTCAAGGCGCATTTATAGCACAAGCAAAAAAAAGAAACTTTCGCTTCCTTTTATTACCTTTGGTTCTTCCATGTGCAGTTTAGATGGGATAGGTTGGTAATTTTTTGCTATAGTGACTATCAGGACGCTGACTTTAAAAGGGAAAAGGAAAAGTTTTTTTTGCTGGTAGCTCATGCAGAAATCCAGTTTTCATAGAGTCCGCTGCTGGATGATTAGATGAAAATGACCACTGGTCTGGGATTCCTTTCAGCCGCTCTGTATCCTCCTACAGTAGAAAACTACTTGACGAGCTTGAGACTGACTACGTGATTTGAAATCATGGCATTTGTTCCAGCCATGGGTATGAAAATAATATGGAGCAAATGAAAATACTTTTCTATATGTGTTTTGTGATCCATTGAAAATGTTTCTATATAAATGTTTCCGTGTGCATTACGAATGCGAGACTCGTGGCTGGAGTCCATGAGGTATTGGATAAGATCTTTGGTGTAACATTCGTTCAAAGTGAAGCCATCTGCTCTCATATTACACACACTGGGTCACTCTTCCCATTTACTTTCTATCTCTCAGTTAGTCATCATCATGGACTACTGTTTACAAGTATAGACTAACTTCTGGCCATTGCCAAGTATACTAAACTTTTTTGTAGAGGTAAAGCAGAAGACGCAGTCAGTGCGAGAGAGGAAACAAGAAAGAAAAAGAGTCTTTAAATTGTTTTCTTTGCGGATCAATCGGATTTTTTTGTTTGAACCAATAGTTCTTTTTCCTTTATGTTTTCAACTCACAGTACTCATGCTTACTCACTCACTCGCTCTCTCACTCACTCACTCACTCAAATCACCCTTTTTTCTTCTCTACTGAGCACTTACTGAGAAAGTCGGAGCCTGTGCATTATTTTGAAGGCGCATTGAAAAGTAGAGTTTTTCTGCTAACGTACAAGAGAAACTGTGGAGTTTGGAAACATTTTTTTTTACCCTTTGGTACTTATATGGTGGAATTCAATAAAACATGACGGAAGGATAGGATTTGAGAGTGGTGGGAAAGCAATTTCCCAGCAGCCTGTATCAACATTTAATTGTTTTGAGTCCAAAGAGCTCAACGGTTTCCAAGCATACAAGCGGATGCATTTTAAGACCGGCTTGTGCATAGTGTAGAGAATGAAACATGCAAACGTAATTCATCCACAAGTTAATCTCTTTCTCTGTCTTCTCTGCTTGCGTGTATGTTTATTCGTGTGTGTTTGGCGGGTATAGGAATGTGTAAAGCTTTGAGCAAGTGACGTTGTCGATCATGAGGGGATTTGCCAAGACTGTGTCGTAAGAACAAGATTTCAGCCTTTGGTGATGATATTCTGCACCACACTGTGTTCTTTGGTTTAGCAAGCGCTCAAGCTCTGATGCAATTAGAATGGAAATAGAGGCGCGTCCTCCAAGAGCTAACTTTATTCTTCTTCTTCTTCTTCTTGTGTGTAAAGGGACTTGAGAAGAGATACAACGACGACAACGACTTTCTGTTCTTGATATCGTTTCACTTTCCATTTCTCTCTCTCTCTCTGCTTTCTCTTGTTCCACTTCCCCTTGTGTACTCTCAGCCTCTTATGCTCACTTCCAAGTGAAAGGAGACAATGACTCGTGTAATTGTAATGTCATTTTCTATCGTCCTGTCTTCTCCACCGCTCACCACTTACACACGTATACATTTAATGTCATCCAGTTGGAATCCTGATGGCAGCAAGGATGATGATGGTGATGCTGAGACAGAGGAGAAAAGGAAAGTGGGATTCTTATCGAAAAATGATTTCAGTGATAAAATTGGGCAAGTGTGTGAGTAGAATTAGTGGAATCGTAG
>JAQIWI010003482.1:0-10104 GCA_034698825.1 Deuterosminthurus bicinctus
GCCTGTTATAGGATGCATGATCGAATTTCAAAAATGAGCATAAAAGTAGTCTCTCTCGTTGTCAGTTTTTATCCTATCTCTTATATATTTGCGAAAATCTTTTTTTGGAACGACGCTATCTCCTCCTAGACGCCTTCACCGATTTTGATGTTCAGTACACCATTCGAAAGCTAGATAAATGGCGCTCCGTACTGGCTACATGAGATTTCGTATTTCGGACCGGAACGGCTCCGAAACCCGGGTCAAATGTTAAAACTGTCGGTTTTTTCGATATTTCGGGCATAATATGGTCGTGTGACCCATCAAATTGCTCGAAATTTCATTCTGAGCACGAATCTGATGTTGACTTTGCGTTTAAAAGAATCATATGGGACATGTTGACATGACATTGGGCACTTTCGGTCTTTTTACCTTGAAAATCATGTCATACCTCAAAATGCTCGCATGTTCCGTGCGAGTAAACCTATCATATTCCCGACTTAATGTCATGGACCATATTTGACATACTCCGGCCCATGGACATGCCAACGTACGCGTACGTTAGTTCAAGACAAAGGCCATGTGATACCTTAAAATGACCCCAGACACAAAGCGTTTACCAAAAAACAAAATAAATATCACACGTACGCCACCCAATAACAGTCGGTTATCGGGGTCAAATTAACGACCGTTATCCCGGCCAAGTTATCGTCGGTTATCGGGGCAAAGTTACCTTCGGTTATCGGTGTCAAGTTACCGTCGGTTATCGAAACCAAGTTAACGTCGGTTATCGGGGCCAAGTTAGAGTCAAATATCGGGGCGACGCAAGAGTCAGTTTCCGTGGCCACGATAGGGTGAGTAACTGGGCCCGAATTAGAATGGGTTACAGGAGCCAAGATACAGTGAGATACTTAAGTTAACATGTCCCATTGCAACTTTTACGACGTCCGTAGGACGGCGGGCACGCTAGTTATTATATAAAGGACATTTAAGGTTTGTATATATGTGTACATAGTGAAGATTTCAAGTGGTTTTTCGCTTCAGTGCTATTTTACCGGAATGACAAGCCGTTTAAATACATGGGGAAATATGCTGTGTGTGTGTATGTGTATGTGCGTTCATTTTAGATGCGCGTGTGTGGGTTTTGTATGGATGTGTGTGGGCGCTACAGGGAAAAGCGGGTTAAATTACAACTTTTCGTTCAGTGCAGGTTGACTTCTTTCTCGGTTGGCTCGTGGAAAACCTTGAGGATTTCCCCATATAAATTCTCCAAGGTAGACTGAGCACAAGAAGTCATGTCTTGGTCATTAGGATGACGACGACTTGGCATCTCCTGAGCCAAAGGAAGACGAAGGAGGGAGCATGTGGCTGAAATGGGAAACCATTTAGTCGGTCATGTAGAGTCTGCGATGTCGAAGGACCGAGCAATGGAGAAGTGTATGTGGAAGATCTTCTATGAGTTTCAAAATTGAAATTCAAATGTAGCAATATTTCCTGGTTCTCTTTACCTCCTTCTGTTCTATTTCCTCTGCTTCTTCACAACTGCGAACTGCATACGCGAAGAACTCATGTCGTTCTCTTAAATGTTTGTGAGCGTGTAACTTGGATATTTTGGTGGGTTGACCGTTGCACTGGCTGGCTTGTACCTGGCGAACTTATAGCAAAATAGCGACCCGGACGGGTGCGATGGAGTGCGTAGAATGGCCCTTAAGCAGATGCTTTGGCTTCCGTGTACGAGAACACTTACATTTGGGATATGGTCAAGGCTCATTGTGCACTGTCCGGAATGAGGACATATCTGTCGGCCTTGGTTTGTTATGTGGAGGAGCTTGTACCAAGGAAATCAGGGAATGTGCAGAACTGGCGACGCACATGTTGCTTGATTGATCGGGGCATCGAAGTGAAAACAGCTGGTAATAGCGTCTTGATTTCCACAATCATGGCAGCACTTGATTGTGCTGCCATGATTGTCTTAAAGTCAAGCCACCATCTCTTGCAAGCGGCCTTTTCTTTCCTCAGAAGCCACTGGATTCCAATTTGACCTCCACCTTATATGGATGGTATGGAAGGGTACGTGGTTGGTGTGCTGATGTGAAGTCATTTAACCTTTGAGACAATGACCGGAATAAATGTTGGAAATTTCATTAAGGACGATTAAAGGATTGGCGAATGGGGAGCTGTGGTGCGGGTGGATTTTGAAATGAGCTGTGTCTCTATGTTGTTTCTTGCTTGCTGCGCTTGAGGAAATGGATGTCTATAGTACTGCGAGCTTGATGCAATTAAAAGGAGCGGAATGAATGAGGAGATAACTGACTTGGCGAGGCAGTCAGCTTCTTTCATACTACACCATAGCCAGTCCTTCGCTCATGATTAAGCTTCTTAATAATGGAAGGAATTTGAAAGTTTGAAAAGAGCGATGGCATAATTATTATCGTGCAATAGGAAGCATTAGGTTTTTTCGAGTGAGATTCCCTTGTTTTCTCTCTCTGTCTGCGTCATACTCAAACGGGCAGGCGGACTGGGCGAGAGAAAATTCTACACATTAAATAGAACTAATGAGGGCATGGTTTTTTCCATGGCTATAAAAGCCAGCATTTTTTTTAACTTGGGACTCACTGCTTCCTCTCTATATGAACATGATGATGAGATGATGACGATACTAAAGATGAGGAACAGATGCTCTAATCAACTTCACATCTTATTTAGCTCACTCACTTTTAGAGTTTGTGTGTCTTTGTGTGTGTGAGGAGACACACGGGCAGTTAGCAAGTCAGTCAGCTTCTATGTGGACTAATGAAGCTTCATTTAAAGTAGGCAAAAGAAAGGCAGACAGAGAGAGAGAGATAGAGAGCGAGTGGGCTATTCATAATATCATGTCTCCATTTCGATATAATTACCATTTGCCTAGGTCCTTTGTAAATGGAAAGTCTTGTTGGACCGTCTTATCATATTCTATACCGTAGGGAGCAGGAGGATTGTTTGCTTACAGAGTCACTGACTCATTCATACGCTCCAGCGACCTTATAATTATCCTGTCCGCAGCTCTCCCTCTCCTTCTCTCCGACTCTATTATGACTGCATCTCATTTTGCAAATGATGTCGGAGCTTTTAAATCTGCAGTCGCATATGAAAAGGAGGAATGGAGCTGTGAGACAGGCAGCGCGCTCTTCTCCAATGACCCACGCTTCCGTGAGCTCGACTTGTGTGTATTCTATTCATTGAGGAATTATAATGATACCGGAAGAATTGATGGATTTAACTTGACGCTATATGCGCTGCTGCTATGGTGATGACTTCGGAGTGTTTGGTGCAACGTCATAAGAGTGCCAAGACTATTCCGATTTATATGTCGTCGCTTTCCCAGCGTAAGTGACTTGGACAAGAGAGATACACTTTAAGCTGAAATGCCTTGGCAGAGTGGAGGGTACTGCTGCTGCTGAAGACAATAAGCGATAAGATTCACAGGTGTAAAGTCCTTCACTTCGGCCAAGGTTGTAAAGTGTTATTTATTCAGAAGGGACATAAAGACTTGGTGATGATATGACTACGACTATTGGCAGTTTGCCAGTTGTAATCTACACATACAAACACGGGCTGCCTTTAAATCTACACCGCCACCAATATACACGTCCAATGTACGTTATACTTACGAGAAATCCCCTATTCTCCCTCGCCGGAGACTAAAATTAGAATTTTTTAACCCAGTTTATCTTGTCTGTCTTAATGGGGAGTAGTGAGGGATATGTGTGGGATTGTGTGCAACGCAATGCAATGCAACACACTCATTGGGACTAAAGATACGTTCATTCGTCCTGAGATCCAGCAGTTATGGCCAGGAATATTTACTTGCTGCAGCACTTTTGTACCAGTGCTCCAGTATAGCAGGAGTGTATATTCTGAAAGGCGGTAGAAATTCCAGCTCTCTCTCTCTCTCTCCCCTTCTTCTTAAGGACAAGAAGGGGAAACGTTTTGAGATGTGTTGAGAAAAAAATTCCAGTGGTATATATATGGAAAGAACTTGTAAGTTGCACTAATTCTGTAGCTTGTTGATACATTGGACTAAGAAGGGAAATGTGTGCGTAAAAACGTGCGTGCCTTTCCAGTGTGTGGATCTCTTGTCAAAGGAGTGACGAGTACAATGTGTGCCTTATGCAGATATATATACAGTAACGAGTTTTAAACAGTTAAAGTCAGTGGATTTAAAACGGTGGTGTGCTTGTGTTTTTTTATATTCCTGTGCACAGTGTGCTCTGGATCTCATCTAGACTATGTGAGAGTGCTGTGCTGTCATCAGTTAAAATTCCATTGAGGCGGGCTATGTGGAGCTGTGCAAAGTGAAGCAATAATAATCAGAGAGGGATCAGTTCTGTTTTTACAGTCATTTGAGACGGACGGGGATGAGTCGAGTTACTCAGGCTCTTCTGTTTGTCAAGTTTTCTTTGCTGTTATGGTAGGAAATCGGAGCTGGATGGACGGACTGAGTGAAGCAATCCATTGATTTCCCATTCTTCAACTTTGATAGCTAAGAGGGCGTTGCACGTGTCTGTACATGTCCGGATGGAATCATCAAGCTGATCGCCTTCCGTCATACAAACTCGGATCAAAGGGAAAATATGTATAAAGAGGAGCCCCTTATTGTTTCTGTGACAACTATAAGCTTGTGATGTGGTGAGAAAATATATAAGGACTGTGAGAGAGCTGTGGATTTCGGAGAAGGAGGTGAAATGAACAAAGTATTTTCGAGTCAAAGTGACTTTAGTTTACATATATATAGGGACGATGAGCTTAGAAATGTCCGGGTTGTACAAGCTCCTTTGTAACTTGTTTCCCTCCGCTCTCTTTAATGTGCTTTCAATGCACACAGCCGCGGCGTGGCTAAGGTGCATTACCTTGACGTGTGTGTGTTAATCAAAGTAAAAGCTGCCGCTGTAAGTAGGACTACGACGACTGTTGCCGCCAACCCGTCAGCAGCAGATGAGAAGGAGGAACTGTGTGGCGGAAGTTGAAAGGACTTTTCGTAAACCAATGGAGATTATAATGGGATGACGTGATTCATAGAGAACCACTAATGTAATTATTTGCATGCGTTCGTATTCGACGAAGGTGAGGAAGGATTGAAAATCACATTGACATATTAAGTTCCAGCCAGCAGGCTTTCCTTCTTCGGGCCACAAAAGGCTGAGGACTCGACAAAAGTTTGCACAAATGTGGAAACCATTAGCTCGTCTCTGAGCGAAGATATGCATGTCCTTGATAATGCGGCAATAAAGCAAATCCTGTTACACATGTCTTCTTAACGCCGACGAGCTTCTCTTGAAATTTCAATGTCGACACAACAGCTCCCTTGAAGCGAAAGAAGAATAAAAGAAAACATATGAGTTGGATCTGATGAACATCTCTGCGTTTTTCTCTGGAAATTCTCTTGTTCACATTCTCAGAACTCATTAAATTGTTCGCATTATTTACTCGGAAGATCTGGTCCATTGTACTCAACAATATACAGCAAGAATTGGAGTGAGTGCGGAGTACCAGTAATTATTTCTGGGAGAGCTGCCGGGCTAGAAATGAATACTATAACGTTGAATCATTGAGGCGGATGAAGGATTTTTATCGCATGGCACGCTTCAAGTTATCAACAGTGTTGTATTATGTTGACACGTGAGTGATTCTCAGAGTGTTTGGGAATGGCAATTGATTTTCAGTTGAATACGACGACATTATTTGATTTGACTGTAATATAGGAGCAGACAGTGGGACGCTTTATTGTAACTCTCTTTCTTATATTGAAGACGTGAAAGGAAATAATAATGATGAAGAATGTGGCGAAAAAGCTTCAGATTACATCAACTTGGTTTCAAAAGTATTCAAGGGAGCAGCACAAAGCAACGGTGGGAAATCAATAATAAGGAAAGCGTTTATGAAAGTCTTGCATTGAGTGAAGAACTTGTAAGTGTGTCTGTGTTCCGCAGTTGAAATAATGACGCTGAAGATGGAAGGAGCGGGTAGTAGTGGAAATGTTGGGGAAGAGAATAGTAGTAATGTAAATGTGATGATGGAGGTGGCGATGACAATGCCCACGGATGGAAGAGTTGACTGGAATGAATCTGCGGAAGATCTTATTCCAGGACCGCCAGCTGAGAAAAGTGGTGGGAAAGATGGTGATGATATTGATAATGATGATGGAGAGCGGAAAGCAGGACAGAGTGACAAACGTCTTGGAGACTTCCTCAGACAACTCAAGTGCTCTGGTTATAAAAAGGTAAGTTGTGTGTGTATAATGTGTGTGTGTAAATTAGCCTACGTCCTATGTATGTGAATGAGCCGTTGAGATTCGTTGCATAGCCTTGAGTTTTGAAAACAATAGTAGCCTATCCCACTGTATTTGTCTTTGCGTGGGGTTTAGGTTCCTGATATGTTAAACGAGTGAAGACACGAGAAGTATATAGGAGCAGGACGTTTTCTTAACACTAAATAACAACTGCGTGGGGGACTGTAATAAAGAGACGACATGGCGAGTGTATAGAGCACGATTTTCATGTATCAACCAAATTGAGTGATGTGTTGTAAAATGAACCGTTCTTATAGCACTGCTTCTTCATTTCCATAAAGCAATGAAGTTGCTGCTGTGATGTAACTTGCAGCTGTTGTTCATTCATGGTCTACGACAGTCTAAGTATGCCTAGCTATTATTCCTGTTCAGGCAAGAGTAGTAATAATGGAGAGAAATTTTAAAATGCTTTTTCCATTCGCATAAAACATATACTTGCACACACACACACGCTCACTTCAATCTCCATCAAATGTTCTCTGTCATCTCTCCACACCGTTTCTGTGTGCTCAGGTTGTTCCTGTTATTTGAATGGGCGTTGTCGTTGTCGCTGTGCAATACAATCCACTGTAAGAATCCTGTTGGTCAAAATATCTGTGCTCTCTATCTCTGTTCCTCGTTGAGGGAGTATGAAAGAAATGGAGATTGATATATACGTCTGCTAACATTACTTTCATCTTGTATGTGTGCATGTACGCGAGCGCGTGTGTGTGTGTGTGTACTGAAAAGTAAAAGCTTAAAAGCCTCATTCTCTCAATGGTCGTCTAAATTATCCCTCGTCTCCTTGGCTTTTACAACGAGCTCTCATATACACAAATGGACCGAGTTTTGAGTGCAGCGTTTAGCAGGAAAATAAAGTCAAGGGAAGCTGTCTGTATGGGCTACGGAAAGCCTGTACTAACTCAGCATGTCAACACACTTTGCCTTACCCCGCTGCGAACTACGTATTATACTTCGACAGGCTCCATCAGCTAATTGCATTTTCTCCCGTGTGTTCGCTCTCCGATGTTAAATCGTCATCCAGCTATAGGAAGTGTGAGCTTTAGCCTTGAGCGGCATAATGTTCGAGCCCCCACAGGAAGTGTGGAGCAGTTAGAGAGATGGAGAGAGGAAATGACCTGGAGGGTCAGGGCCTATATGTGGGTATGCGGTTGATGTTTGAAAGCATGTGTGGAAGTTGGTGGGGAGAAATTCACATTTGAACATTATTCAGACAGTTGAGAGCTGTGACAGACAGTGTGTGAGAAACTCGCACAGTGTATATGCATGTCACGACGTTGTCTCTTTCTCGAGAAATAACATTTGGTGACAATGGGATGACACGTGGATTTATTCTCATGGGAAGCTATGGGAACGAGGGAAGAGCACGCGAGGAAGGGTACATGTATTCATTACGTTATAGCAGCGTTGCTAAACTAATCTCCTGCTAATGCTGCTCATGATTAAGTCAATGACCGTTGTTTTAAATGTGTTGCCATAATAATGATAATAGTAATTTCTCACACGTTATATTATGTGTATAAATAAGGAGGTGGCAAGGAAGGACTTATAAGTCGCTCATTCGCTAAGGTTTTATGACTATTACAGGGAACAATACACCAGCACGCTGGCACTCGCTCATTTTCATTATAGTAAAATGTGCGGGGTCAAAGTGAAAGTGTTGCGGCCGTCTGGGTTTGTCTGTGTGAGCGATTCCAATCAGTTTCCCATACAAACACCAAAAAGCATGAGACGTAAACGTATACAAAGTATTTATAAATGGGACAGGATGATAGAGGTGTAATAAAATACGACAAAGGAAAAGGTGTGTCGCCGTAATAATAATATTAACTCTTCTCTCAAACACTCTCCGTTTGATGGGCAACGCCATCATCACTTTCCATACCGATAAATTAAATGGTGATGATGTGGATGATGGGCTAAAGGGTGAAACTTCCGGTGTCAATAGGTCGTTCTCAGCTTCTCAAATTTTCCATGGCACTTTGTGTCTGTTTGGGAACATTTGCGGAAGGTGATGTGATGATGATGATCATGAAGGCAAGGGATGGATTATGTGGGACGGGCGGAGATGAAACGATTTCACTGCAGGGCCAGTGTCACACACGCATTATATAGACAGATATTGTAGTACAGACAGTTGGCCAGAGAAAATGATGTCATGAGATTAGGATTATATGGGCCGGCATTGTAGTAAGCTCACTGTCTGCTCAGCTCACGTACGTTGCAGTTAGTTGCTATTGCCACTGGCCTGCCTAAACCTGGTCTGATTCTTCTGTTAAACTTTAAAGGGTTACTGTACCGCCTGTGTGGATTTGTTCCCTGTGCATGCATGTTGTATGTGTGTGGGTAGGTTTGCGGGCATGAGCTGACTGTTGATAATGACTAAGTGCGATCTCCTGTTGTATTTTCGTTACAGTATGAGCAGAGTTTTTGGGTGAAGAGGAAGAAGGGAATGGGCCGGAGAGTGGATGAAAATGGTGCCCGATGGGCCGTAAATCGTCACTCTGTTTCCCCATATCAGCGGCATCTGACAGGGCCAAAGTGGAAGGAGAATTCGCATAAAAAAAATCCACTTGGCCCTATGTACTTTGTACACGACATGCTAGTAGCCGGGCTTATCATATGATCAAGGGAAGGGAGGAAATCAGTGTCACTTGCTTTATACGTCTCACTACTTTTAGGTATATAGAGTATAAAGAGCACAGGCTCATATTTTCTCGATAATGTTATGCAGGCGTGTGTGCAACTTGGTGTGTGTGTGTGTGCCGGTGTGTACTAACGTTTGTCTCTTTCCAAGGACCAGTCATTGCCCATTTCTATGTCAAAGATCATGGGCGACGGTAGCGGAGCGAGAGCATGATTTCCTCCTGGACGTGAGCTGGAGAAGAAAGAGGAAATTTGGAGGTCTTAAGAGATGTGAAATGGGTAGGGGGAACATATTCGGGTCCATGTGGGCTCACTCAGCAATGATCATAGTACTTGTATGAAATTGCTGACCCATAGAGTATTTTAGGAAATTAGTAATCTCTTTAATGGCTCTTGATTTTGCGACGGTGTGTCGTAAACGATTATGTTTTCTGTCAGGGTGGGAACTGTGGACACTCAGCTGAATATGGTATTTGTTGCCATGACGATCTAATTCTGTTGTTATGAAATGAGAATATGCGGGACTTCTTAGTAATAAGTATCTTCTTCTGCTATACTATGAGGCTCCAGTACATGAGAGATACTGTGTAAATTAGGAGGACATTAATCTCCATGATTTATTCCTCTCGCACATTCCTCTCCACGCGCTGCTGTCTCCAGCCGTGGACTTTTCAAATTATTTTTCCACCCAAAGTCTCCTGCTGCTGCTGTTTTCAATGAGAAAATGTCAAGAAGGAAACTTAAGTTTGTTATGTGCATAATGTATATTGGCATTATGGGTAATTGTGTGTTTGTTTGTGTAATACGTGTGTTTGTGTAATTAATGCGATTTTATAATGAGTGCGGGGAAGACTAAAGAAGCTTATGGAGTGTAGGAATTCACTTGTTTACTTCTCTAAACGCAAGCTCCATTAAGTGAATGGCCGGATTAATTGTGAGGGAGAAAGAGAGAGAGGCAGAGAAAACACTCATCCAGGTCTTGACTGACAATGCAATGGAGACACGTTGGCAGGCATCAGAGGCGTAGATAGAAATAGTCTAAGGGGAGGGCTGACTTAAAAATAATTCTAATTTATAGCTCCTATTTTTTTTGCATACGTCAGTGATTCCAATCAAGAAGTTCAAGTTTTCAAGGCTTTAGGCCTACCAAC
>JAQIWI010003483.1:0-10100 GCA_034698825.1 Deuterosminthurus bicinctus
GGTGGTAAAGAGGCGATAAAATTCTTCCGGTCCGACTTTGCACACGATACGGAAGGCCAAAAGGGAGTCAGAGTCGATACAATCAAAGTAGAATTGGTTTGCCTTGGATCATAAGGCAGCTGACACGTTACAGTTCTTTGTGAACTCTGAAAAAAGTAGCACCCGAGATATTGACTGGTTCAGTATGGAAATGTATTACATAGTCAAAGAGACTTTTTACTTTGTAGCATTTCCGGTTTCACTGGGATCCATTGGTAGAATTTGGATATGAAATTAATACGGTCTGTGCAGTTCGGTCGTACTTGTTGAAGCTGCTTTGAGTCCAATTTGACCCTCTTTTCAAAATCCTCAACCTTTTGGATAATTCAACTCGTCCATTTCACACCAAGCAACAGATTTACTTCTTTCGCTCCACCACCCCATGCATTTTTATGCCTGCAGGTGCACTTTTTGACGAACAGCTGTTTTATTAGTTCGTTCATTTCGAGTCCTTTGTAGATGCAATCTACAATAGAATTATTACCTGCACTCAGAAATGAAAATATGAAGGGCAGTTCCTTAGCCTTGCTTTGCTTAAGCAAATTGCTAGAATGGCAGTTGTTGGAAAATGAAAATCAAAGTGAAAATCCCGATGAACTTTGGCTGTTTGACGCGCGGTCGCAAACGATTGTGCTTTCTGTCAGTGAATAAACATTGCCATGGGAGATGAACGCGAGCGATATCCTTTGATTCATTTGCATTTTTCTTATAGTATTAAATTAAATGAGCCGACTGCATGGTGGAATGTACTGAATAAATCAATCTACTCTAATTGGTCCATTGCTGCGTATAAATGTTATTTTGTCATTAACATTGCGTGTAAGCACTGAATTTAAGCATTTCGTTGCACTAGTTACCACTGACCCATGTGATTGGGACTGATTTTAAAAAGTAAAACTGGAATGAAAATTAAGCTTGACACAGGACAATTGAACTTTAAAATGTGATAGTAGGTCAATAATAGTCACAATGAGCCTTACAAGCGTTACAATTTCCTTTATAATATTCTTAATCGCTAGCTCTAAATATGTGAGTCTGCGATGCTATGAGTGTATCTAGTATCTACTCTGATGCTCCAAACACGACGGGGCAGTTTGAGCCAGCATGCAAGAATCCCACGCCGGAGACCGTGAATATAAGAAACTCAGGTTGCATATACAATTACTAGAGCGACCCAAAAGCAGAATAAGCAGAAAACAGAAGAAGCCATTTCCGACCTATGGTCGCTATATTCACAGAATTCTCCGTATTTTTTACCCTTAAATCTGCTTTTACTGGAAGCAGAAAAAGCAGAAAAGGCAGAAAAAGCAGAATCCGAATTTAAAAGCAGAATCGAAAAATTAACAGCAAAATTCACGGATTTTCGAGAAATTTTACAAAAAAATTACAATTTTTTCAAGAAATTTTGTCAACATTTTTCAAATAAGATGATTTTTTCGCCATTTATTAGCCTGACTACTTCTATTTTACGCAAACTTGAAGTCTTATTGGTGAATAGTTGGAAAAAAATCCATTGTGGAACGGTCACTAGTAGTCAGCCTCCATTTTTAAAGTGCTTAAATTGTGCCCTTGAGTAAAGGTTCTAACACCTTATTGTATTACTGCCATCGAAAATTTTACTTTGCGAAGATTTTTTCAAAAAATTTCAATAAACAAGTCTTAAAAAGCAATTCTGCTTTCGAGCAGAAAAAGCAGAATTTCAGTGCGAAAGAAGCAGAATTGGGGGTCGAAAAAAAGCAGAATTTGGGTCGCCTTAACAATTACAATTACAATTTTAATTATTTTTTTGGGTCAAAAATATAATGATTGAATTCTATCTGTTCTAAAGAGTACGAGAATGGCGAAAAAGTACAAATATGTTTTCTACGAATTGGAAAAATTAAGCAGTATGATGAAATACACAGGACTTTTAATTACCGAGCTCCAGGGAATCTTAAATATTGGGACGGTAAGGGATGTGATACTTTAAGTGAAAAACTTGACCATCCTTACACAGGATATGTCAGGCACAGCTCATAACAGAGATTGTGCTCGTGCACAACACGACATTGGTTGTAAAAAGTCCTCACCAGTGTGACGACCCGGGGTTCAGGTCTATGTACTCGCTTGGCATGTGAGTAGGAAGGTGAATACCACGAGGTGAAGGAACAGATGAGATTGTGGATGATGATCAATTACGTGTTATTGTGTGATGTTACGTGTTATTGCGATTTTGCCTTTTGCAATAATCAAGTTAGTTACGAGTTACGCTCATCTGAATGCAGCATTGTGGTAACTGTGGGCTCTCTGATTGTTCTTTATTCAATGTGACATGATTTGCATCAGATCAGTACCAAAATTAAAACCAGCGGTTGGAGTACAGAATTGTATTTGTGTCTGATATTCATTGGCCACAACATGAAGCTTGAAGACTGAGGAAGCGACTTCTGGCGACATTACTGAGTAAAGAAATTGCTCTCTAAGACAACCACAAATGAATCCCAAGACCTTGTTTTCAAAAATTATCTTCTGAAATTGAAACGTTGAGTTTGGCAGGGGAGCTTGCATCAAGTTCTACGTAGCTTATTAGTGTTACCAAGGTAAAGATATGCTTAGATTTTTTCACAGTCCATGGGCAACCGATTATCGGTGGTAGTTCAAGCTTTCTTCACCTTGGCAGTCACAACAGTTATAGCACACAGGATCAACACGACTCTGGGGAACATAATTCTGCCGACAGCACCGTACATCTCCATATGTATACATAGGAATGCCAAGTGTCTGTCACTCCTTCAGGGGCTTTCGCACGAATTATTCCAATCATCACTCTATTTTAAATACGCCGGAGTTACCTACTTTGGGACAGAGTTAATGTGCAAGAAGGTAATCAAATTTAGTGATGTATTCTTGTAATGAAAGCCGGATTGAATGGGATACTACCACACAGGCTGCAGCTCATTTGAGACCATTATTGCAGACTGGGGGAAGCGTTGACTTGGTGTTTACTGGCTGTTGGGCAAGCGCTAGCATACACGTACAACCTCGGTTCAGTTTGTATGGACTTCTCACTATGCGATTACATGAATAAATAAATGACAGCCTTGTTAATTTCTACTGTGAACCAATAAGAGTTGTCATCGTCATGTTCTCTTAGCCTACACCCTTGGATTTTGAGCTACTGACTGATTTTCTACGTCAGTAACCATGCAATCTCGTTTGAATTTTGCTGGAGAAAGCTCAATAATTTCTATTATGGATACCATATATTAAAATAAATGAAGCTTGACCGTTGAAATTAACTTCTCACCCACGGCGTGTTCAGCAGTCTGGCTGTAATTTCTTGCTACATTTGTGACGAGCAAACAATAACATTGATGCTTATGCTTGTAACGCCTTGAGTTTAGCACTGGTGATGACATTTATAACACGCTTGCTTTGATGTTTACAATCGTTAAAGGCAGTGACATTTGTAACACTCGTTGATACATCGCTAGTTTTAGTTCGGCACGTTAGCAGAAATTAAGATGGTCGCTACAAGAATCCAACCATTCATTCAGCTCAAAATCTCTTGGCGTAGCTCAACAGTTGTATTGTATGCAAGTATGGCTGAGAGAGAGGACTTACTGCGACGGGCACTGCGAAGGCTGATAGCAGCTTCGAGATTTCCCAAAATATGATCCCTGTTTTACAAAATTGAATCAACTTGTTGCCATTGCTTTTTAAAATTCAATTAAATCTATGAAATCTTACCGTTGGACAAGTCCGAATGCACGGTGACAGCATCGCAATAATGAACATTTAATTTGATTTAACAGTCCCTTACGGGTTGGATCGGCCTCTGCAGTATGCCGATTATCAGGCTGTTGATGTAGCTGGCCAAATTTTTCTGTAGAAAGCAGAAAATCCAAAAGTCTTTACGAGGTTAGGTACCCCTCACGTCACAAAATGCTTGTACCCGTTTAGCTTCACAGTCCACATGGGTGACTCGATTTAAATTTCCCTTCAAAGTCACAGTCACGCCTCCAATCTGCCGTCTGCAGTGGGAGGACAAAGCTCTGTTATGCAAAGAAATCAATATTCGAATAAAGTAGCTAGTTAATCAAGTGCCTTTTGGTTAATGGAGTGATTACAAGTCGATCATTGCAGCCAAAATATTTATGCAAAATGAAAGCAAGAATAATAAAATCAGTCGTACTTTGGAAAGGCCTTCAAAAGTGTCATGCTTGCGAGCGTCGCAAGTTATGCTTCTTCATGTGTTGATATTTTTAATGTAAACATCGCCAAGTTCCGTAGAATGGACGTTTTGTTGGTCCATTAGATGTAGAATGGAAGTTTTGTTGGTCCATTAGATAATGTGAGTAGATGCTTGTCACTTGCCAGCAGTGCCAGCGTGTACACGTGAGCCAACCAAGCTTTATGAGTGTTGTAGCTGTGATTGATTCAGATACTGTACGGTAAAGTTATGCCTGTCACGGGTTATGCTCAGTGTGTGGCCTGTACTCTCTGGTTGATCAGGATGAATTCCTTATAAATTTCAATGTGATTCAACGGAGTTTCAGTTTGGTGGACATGTTTTGTGGGCCATTAATTACCGAGGTTCAAAAAATTCAAAAATTGATTCTAAACAGAATCTACCAAGATTTGACTGTGAAAATATTTAACTAGAATTAAACTTGACAAAGTTTCGCTTTTCAAAGTTAAAGCTTTTAAAAAATGCATTGCTTGATTTCGATTTTCATTGATTCGTTGCAGTGAATTTTACTGGAGAAGAGTGCCTTTACCACAGGTTCCCTCGGTATCACATCATCTTTAGCCTCGAGCCGTAGTGCAGCTGTCAAATGAATAGCCGCACGTAATGGCACTGATAATGTGCCAACTAGAGATGATGAAAACTCAGTAATTTTTTAACACTACTGCACGCACCACCGACGCTGAATGGTCACGCGGAAGCAACAACTAAACTTGACAAGATTGCACAGATCATGGAGCCACAGCGTTCATCCCACCTTATTATGCAAACTGGCCATCTCCTCAAGAACTTCTGGCCAGAGACAATAATTAGACAACTCAAAACTACTGTGATCGAAAATCCGAATGATTCACGTGGTCCCCCCTTTGCAACTTGAAATTTCCCATGTTAAATCCCATAAGAAAAACCCGTTTCTTATTTTCAAAATTTGTTTTTCTTGAATACCTCGTTATCCGCCGCCCATGCGCACCAAGTTTACATGGTAAGTCAACACCCTAGGTACCCTCTACACTTGCATATGGTTGCCCATGGCATAGCTCACAAACATGTCACAAGCATTTCAGCTCCGTAGTCAACACAACAGTGCTGCAGATAGAGCTATTGGCTTCTATATTAACATGCAGCTCCCCCAGCGACTACACTGGGATTTGAATGAATGTTGGGGGAAAGTGTAGTACATAACTAAGGTGTATTGTAGTTAAAGCCATTCGGCTGCATGACAAATTTAAAATATCAAAAAATATCAAAAAATTGAAATTTAAAATGGCCATTTTCTTACGGGATTTAACATGGGAATTAATGGAAATACGCAATAAATTTAGAACTAGGTCGGTGGAAGCCGAGACTAAGTAAGTAAACAAGCGGGGAGATATTAATTGCCAGCGCGTGGATGTGCTGGCCATAGCACAAGAGTTTATAAACCGTTCAAAGAGCAGAGCGTGAATGACAAAAAATGTCGCTTTCACTATTTTATGGCTCATGGCTTTGCTCAATGGCATTCGTAGCACTAAATATTTTAATGAATGCCCTATTTTCTCAAGCGTGGTATCGTCATTTAGTGAAATGTTCCGATTTTTAAATCTTTCCCATTTCACGTCATCTTAAGGAATGGTTAGTTGTTTAATCACGTTTCTATACATTCTTTATAAATCCCAGCAACTGTTCAATAAACTGAGCTGTAAATTTTTGATTCAATAATACTTGGCGTGAGGCAGGCAAGTTCAGGTCACTATTCACTTGTCTGCTGCTGTCGTATTCAACAAAAAATCAAGGTTGTTATAGCAGCAACTACTGCGAGAAGGTAAAATATAATTTTTTATGGAATAAGTATGACGACAAATTTTGGTAGAATCATCTGCATCTTAAGATGTTTAGGTTGGGCTGGCTCTTTAATTTCAAGTTGTGTATAAATGTACTACAGAAATGAAGTTTGGACGCTGCTTCTTCATACTACTAGTGGGATTCTTGGGGCTTCTGCTGGATGCGTCAGGAAAAAGCCTTGGACAAACACAAGGGAAGGCGAGTTTGAGAAACAATCGCATTGCTCGCGACGTAATCGTCCCCAACAGCCAAGGGTTTTGCAAACAAACTCAAGCGTGCGTGGAAGATTCTCAATGCCAATCTGGTCCTATGTACTGCTTCTGCGATATGCTCGGTTATTGCGACTGGTGAGGGCGAGGGTACTTGAAATGAATCAAAGCTGTATCTCCATCACAATATATGTACTTCTCTAAGATATGAACCCACATTTAAATTCAGTTAGCCTCAAGGAGTCTGAATAAAGATAATAAGTCACAAGTAAAGTTTGTCGGGTGGCTGCACGTTTTAGCCCAGCACTTGCGTAAAACCGTTCAGCCATAAGCATGATGTGTGACAACTTATCTTGGAAAGATTGACAATCCTTGGACGGTGCCATGCTCGACAGAAGACTTGTCATAGGATTCTGATTTATTAGGATTCTGTTGGGAACCTCGTAAAGACTTTTTGATGTTCTACTTCCTACGGCAAAATTTGGCCAGCTATATCAACAGCCGGGTAGTCCGCATATTGTAGAGGCTGGTCCATCCCATCCCGTAAGGGACTGTTAAATCAAATTAAATGTTCATTATTTGGATGCTGTCACCGTGCATTCGGACTTGTCCAATAGCAAGATTTTGTAAATTGAATTAAATTTTAAAAAGCAAAGGCAACAAGTTGATTCAATTTTGTAATACAGGGATCATATTTTGGGAAATCTCGAAGCTGCTGTCAGCTTTGGCAGTGCCCCCGGTCGTTCATCAAAATCGGAATTTCTCGGAGATCTCACAATGTAATTATTTCAGTGACTACATCGGGATTTCAGTGATTGCTGGTGGAATGTATAGTGCCTACCTAGTAGACATTACCTGTAAAGCCGTTCGGCTGTGCGGTCCTCCAAAGACGTAAACAAAATTCAAAAAACAAAATTTTTTGAAATCCAAACTGGCCATTTTCTTATGAGATTTAACATGGGATTTTTAACTTGCCACAGGGGGGACCCTTTGCTGTTATTAATTTTTGTTAGATTTTTTTTCGAAACTTGCAAATCAGTAGCAAATAGCCAAGTTCTTAGGGGAAATGACATTGGGTGTTTAATTACCAAATGGGGGACCCTTAGGAACTGTTCAAATACATGACAGCAAAACCTAAAAAAAATCTAACAAAAATTAATAACAGCAAAGGGTCCCCCCTGTGGCAAGTTAATAAACCCATGTTAAATCCCATAAGAAAATGGCCATTTTGGATTTCAAAAAATTTTGGTTGTGAATTTTGTTTTGTACGTCTTTGGAGGGCCGCAAAGCCGAACAGCTTTACAGGTAATACATCCCGCCAGCAATCATTGAGATCCCAGTGTAGTCGCTGAAATAGTTGCATTGTAAGACACAACAACAAAGCTCATTACAGCCATTTGTTTCTTCTGCTGTTTTACAAAAATTCTCTCTCACGTTTTTTCTGTTTAGCACAGAATGAACTCATTTCATGTTACGACTTTTGTGAAATTAGTTTGAATTCAGACAGCCTAGATGACAAGGAAGTGGGTCCATTTGACCGTATCATCTGACTTGCGAGTGCCATGGCGAATGGCGAGTAGGTCACAGCGTGAGGATGTTAGATTGTCAGTCCATCCAAGAAAATTGTCGCAGTCGGATGCCAATTGCCACATAAGACTATTTCCCCTTTGAGTACTAGAACAGTGAAGCTTGATCATTGAAATGTGTTCTTTGCCCAGCAAGTGTTTGCAATATTGTTAGTTTGGCTGCGATGGCTCGCTACATTTGTAACGCCGAAAGTATAACATTGGAGGTGACATTTGTAAGACGCTAGCATCAACGTTTACAAACGTAAATGACAGACTGATGACGTAACGATTCCTACTGTTTAACTAACTTATCTTATTGCAGCCGGTAAGCGGTTACGACAGTGAGCGTTGTTGTTGTATTAAATAATGAAGATATAAATTTTTAAATTGTTTCAAGCTGAAGATAAATGTGAGCTGAT
Source organism: Deuterosminthurus bicinctus (assembly GCA_034698825.1). NCBI lineage: Eukaryota > Metazoa > Arthropoda > Collembola > Symphypleona > Bourletiellidae > Deuterosminthurus > Deuterosminthurus bicinctus. Next base: position 8,285 of record JAQIWI010003483.1, read on the forward strand.
TGAGCTCCAAACTGACGGAGGTGTCGTGCTCGACTTTCCTTTATGTAGTTTTAGAATCATTTTAATAGAGGATTTTAATTCTTCCATTCATATCACAATGATTGAAGAACATTACTTATGTGAGCGTTGAAGGGCCGGCTAGGGCTTGCTTCAGTTTGTGTGATCTTCTTTCTATACGATTGCATGAATAAATAAATGGCAGTCTTGTTAATTTCTACTATGAAGCAATAAGAGTTTTCATCGTCATGTTCTCTTGAAATGCTTGTGACATGTTTGTAAGATATGCCATGGGCAACCATATGCAAGTGTAGAGGGTACCTAGGGTGGTAACTTACCATGCAAACTTGGTGCGCATGGGCAGTGGATGTCGAGGTATTCAAGAAAAACAATTTTTTGAAAATAAAAAATGGATTTTTCTTATGGGATTTAACATGGGAAATTTCAAGTTGCAAAGGGGGGACCACGTGCAAATTTTCAATTTCGACCAACTTTCAAAAAGTTCTATTTAAGCACTTTAGATCATTCGGGGACTTTTATTTTGACCTAGAAAATGAAAATCGAATTTTTCTAGTGGGATTGAACATGGGAAAGTTCAATTGGGGTAAGGAATGACCGTTTCCAAAAATTTACGTTTTGAGCTCGAAATACAAAACCGACGCTTTCTTATGGGCTTCGTTAGACCCGTGCAATCTTCAATTTCCCCTTCACGTCACAAAATTCTTATACCCTTTTGGCTTCACAGTCCACATGGGTGACTCGATCTAAATTGCCCTTCAAAGTCACAGTCACGCCTCCAAACTTGCTTCTGCAGTGGGAGGACAAAGCTTTGTTATGCAATGAAATCAATATTTCAATAAAGTAGTTCGTAAATCAAGTGCCTGTCGGTCAATGGAGTGAAGTCCTTGATTACACAGTCAAAATGTTTATGCAAAATGTAAGCAAGAACAATAAAATCAGCCGTAATTTGGAAAGGTCTTCAAACGTGTCCTCTTTCGAGTCGCGCAAGTTATGTTTCCTTATGTGTTGATATTTTTAATGTAAACATTGCCAAGTTCAGTGGAATGAAAGTTTTGTTGATCCATTAGATAATGTGAGTACATGCTTGTCGCTTGCCAGCAGTGGCAGCGTTTACACGTGAGCCGCCAACCAAGCTTTATGAGTGCAGTAGTTGTGATTGATTCAGATAGTGTACGGTAAAGTTATGCCTGTCACGGGTATTGCTCGATGCGTGGCGTGTACTCTCTGGATTATCAGGATGAATTCCTTATAAATTTCAATGTTATTCAACTGAGTTTTCAGTTTGGTGGACATGTTTTGTGGGCCATTAATTACCAAGGTTCCATAAATTCATAAATTGATCCTAAGATGAATCTACCAAGATTTGACAGTGAAAATGTTTAACTAGAATGCAACTTGACAAAGTTTCGCTTTTCAAAGTTAAAACTTTAAAAAAATCTGTGCACAAATGTTTTGCTTACTTTTGATTGTCATTGATTCATTGCAGTGAATTTTTTCTGGAGAGGAGCACCTTGACCTTGACCACAGATTCCCTCTGTATCACATCATCTTTAGCATCGAGCCGTAGTGCAGCTGTCAAGTGCATAGCCGCACGTAATGGCACTGATAATGTGCCAACTAGAGATGATGAAAACAAACTGAGTAATTTTTTAACAAATCTGCATGCACCACCGCCGCTGAATGGTCTCACGGAGGCAACAACTGAACTTGACAAGATTGTACAGATCATGGAGCGACTGCGTTCATCCCACCTTATTATACAAACTGGCCATCTTCTACAACTCAAAACTACTGTGAT
>JAQIWI010003484.1:0-10098 GCA_034698825.1 Deuterosminthurus bicinctus
AGGAACTTTGCCAGAATTCCGCTTCCTTCCTGACCGAAGCAATAAGCCTGATCCACTTCTACGGTTAATCCCAGTTTAATCTTGCACCATTTCTCCACTATTGCACCTTCGGTTAGATTTTTATACTTGTCTTGAAAATCTTTATACTTTGAAGGAATAATCCACAATCTGCTGGAACAAATACGTGGCTTAGAGAGTGGGATCGACTCAAAGAAGAAGGAAGAACGGCAACTAAGTTTTGTTGCACATGGAACCGCAGAAACTGAAGCAGAAAGACCCAAAGAAGTGAAGAAAGTTGTCCTCCCATTGGCCAGAATGTGTTCCAACGTCATTTCCCTATCTCAGTATTTCTGGGTACTACAGCTTAATTGGCTAGTCCAGTCGTTTATAAAGTCAAAGTCGGAGTTTTGTAAGACACCCTCCCAGAAGCCCAAGATTGAAGGATGATTTCGCCAAAAAATAACCCCGTCGCCACCAACCATGCGTATGCCTGAGCTTGAAAAACCCACCAAGTTCCAGAGTTGTCAAAAGACAAAGAGCCGACCCTGTTTTCTAGTGGAAGCTTCTTCTCTCCATGCTGTAGTCCACCATCAGTGAACTTGATGCGGTGCCACTTTTGCCACAAACTATAGATTCCAGAACTTAACAAAACTTTCATGCGGGTTGCTGCGGAACCCTTGAACAAAGGGTACATTCCACTTGTCATTGCAACAGCAACTGGCTCGGACAGAAAAGGTGCATCATTGTAGAAGTTGTTTGCTAATTTGACGTCCGGATGAGTGTTCATGACTTTGGCAAAGAGCGGCCAGTACTTTTGGAAGTCGTACTCATTTACCAAAAACGTCGTCGGCCTTTCTGAACGAATAAGGATGCGGCTAAGGCATTCTGTGCTTGCACACAGGATTTTTAAATGCCTCATTAGATTCATGAGCTTTTCTACATCCTCTGGAAAACTCTGCTTCTGGGTCAGTCTCCATGTCGAGTTGGTTTTTGTCCTATCATTTCTTTCTTCAGCAAGTGTCACCAACATCATAGCGTTGTTGATAGCTGGACGAATGGTACATGCACTTGGGACGAAGTTATGGAGTTTGCAAAAGTTTGCTTGTAACCATGACTCCACGATGATACAATCCTTTACTGGACTTTGTGCTTGATATCGTCGGATATAGGACTTGTTCACCAGAATGTACAAGTTTTCATGAGGAGGTAGCTGAAGAAATTCAGTATAGTTTGTGAGGTAATGAAACGGTTGTGTGGCATCCGAGTTAAAAATGGCAGAATATATCGCCAATAAGAATGTTGAAACAATTAACCAAGAGATAACTACAGGTGCCAAAATGCGTTCAAGTCCTCGGAACATGTGCCCAGAAATGGAAACATCTGCATGTTTGGATTTTCCAACTGTTGTATTCAAGGTCCGAGTTGCCATTTTCATGGTCAACCTGAACAATGGGTACCCTCTGAGTGTTGCATTGATTTGAAAGGCACCGACCACCGTAACCACGGTGATCGCTGTAGATATCAGAATAGCTAACCAAGTCATGGGTGAGAACGGCGAGAAATACATAGAAAATGACGATTCAGGATGGAAGACTCCAGCCGTTGTGATGAATTTGACCTGAGCCGCTCTGCGTGTGGGAAATAATTCTAACGATGGGAACACATACCCTTCCTCATATTCAAAGAGTGATGGGGTGCAATGGTCTTTGGGATAAAAGCGCTTATGGATTGGTCCGAGAATGAAACCATCCATTGCTTCTTCTGTACCAACTTGAGACTGCCTTTCAAATGGATGTCTACCACTAAAGTTAAGCCCCGCGCGATTGAATTGCCAGGACGCAGTAACAAACTTTGCAACAAACCGTATTGTATGTTCCATTTCGTTTCTGCAGAACTCAAACGTTGAACAATTGAACATTACGCCACGATAAATATTCTGCATAATTGTTCCCTCAATTCTTGGCAAGTTTTTCAAGTCCTCATTTAATCGTAAAGCAACGAATAAAGGAAAGTTGTAGAAGCATTCGTGCTCGAAAACAGCTCGTAAACCAATGAAGCCAGCGTTTCCCTTGGTGAGAATTATGAATGTTTGAGGATAAATATTCGCTGCATACTTAGAGGGAATGTCTGGATCTTCACCAATTGGAATGATAAATTTTTGCAGATCCTCAGCACTGTATATCCATGAGGTAAAAAAAGATGCAATTGTGAGCAGACATCGAGGTGATCGGACTCCGGCAAAACTTGTTTGATAAGCGAGACTCGAGTTTAGAATTCTGCTTTTATAAGATAAAACGACCGGGCTTTGGTGAGCTTTCAAACTTAAAGCACCATCGGTATCAACGACATGAGTGAGACAGTCGGAGTAGGAGTCAATTAGTGGTGAGATGTTTATCAATGGATCAATTAGGTTGCTTAACATTTTTCGGTAGAATGTACTTGATGCTCAAGTCCCGTAACTTTTTTTATACTAATCTGTAGCAGACAAGTTGGTCTGGTGAATTCAGTGCTTTTTGTAACAGTAACATTAAAACAGCAAGTTACTATGAAAAACTATGTAGTTGCAACTTAATGCTACAATTTATGCATAAACTGATTATGAACCCATCCATTGTACTTGAGAAAAGTAAATAGCAGTACAGAAAACACTTACAGAACAGTCATATCCGGCCCAAAGTAAATTGACACTTTTAATCATGCTTAAAAAACGATTATTGCCTCTGCCTAAATTTGTTTTGGAAGCATTTTAAGCGAGTAATGAAATGAGACAATTGGTAGTATATGTACCAAGTGGGGTACAAGTACAGTGGAATTTGTTTAATGTGGTTCCACCTGTCTTCCTGGTCACAACGCCACTGCAAGGGGCTCTTGCGTTTTGCAAAATATACCATAAGCTACCCGTAATTGTACCACGAGCGAGTGGAAAACCTTTAAAACGTTAAGAGGAATAGAAGCTGATTGAGAATCTCGTCCCAAACAGCCGTAACAACGCCGATAGTGAACTCTGTGAAGTCACCAACGCAAAAGGCGTTCTGAGTCAGTCAGCGCAAACTTCGGCACACGTCTACTCCCTCTGGTAGTGGGTTGGAGAACTTTTGTCGGTGTTTGTAAGCTAAGGAGGCCATAGGGTACTACCACACGCTATTTCATGAAATTTAAAAATTGTGAGTTTCAGTGAGGTTGAGCAATGGAACACAGTCTCTCATAATAAAAACAATAATAAATGATTTCTTTCTTATCATGTCTCTCTTTCTCGAGACAGCAGTTCTCTCTTCTCATGAAGGAATGGAAGAAGCAGCCACAAGGTCACGATGTGATGAGGTGTGATTCACCTGTACAGACTTGGTCAATGCCAAATTGGCCAGCAAATTAGAATCGAGTTACTAATGGAAAAACGATTCTCTTACGAGTACTACAACATAAATCCAACAAACTCGCAATAAACTAGATCACTCGTTTTAGATTTGTCTGCAAAGGTTCATGAAGATTCGTACCACCAAATGGTCCTTAGCTCAGTTCTGTGAAACTGACTGAGACCACTCTGAAATTATTGTAAAAAAATGAAGCATTATTTTGTATTCCAGCCTAGGTTGGTTCGTGATAAGATCAGAGTTGAAAGAAATCTGGCAATAAGTGTTCCAGTCAACCCTTTGGTGAGCTTTCTGATGCTGGGTTCTCACAGCTTGCTACTTTCAATTCCTTACGGAAATGGCAAGGTCACCTTACTTGTTTTTTAATTTACCCGTACAGTTGGTCCTATTGCATTGCCACCTGTTTCAATCCACATCACTACATAAGACAGTGGGCATATTAAGACGTCATGCTACGTAGATGTGTTTGTTGCCACTATTCCCCTGTCACCTATCTTTATACACGTTCAGACTCTAGTGCTCTTCATTCATTCAGTCCCACAAGATTGGCTCCAATTTTCTCTCGCAAAAATCTTGAAAGCTAACAGCTACTTGAATGACCAACTCAGCAGGTTCCTTGGGATGAGATTACTCGAAAGCAAAAATAGTGATAGTGCCGTGTGGATATTTTTATCTTGCTTGGCTGAAGAGGACAGGAGCATGCCCATTGGATGAATAACAAGTCGTCACTTGTTGCTCACGCCGCATATAAATGTTTTCCTTTATGCTGAATCTGCAGCATAGACTAAGGCAGTGCGCTGCATCAGTCTGTGTTTCCCCTTCGTAGTCTCTCTCTCTGTATGCATCTACACTAATTTAGCAGTATTTTAATTTCTACACTCCACTGCAGTCACAACTTGAGTGAGGAGTAGCCACAGTGGACGAGATTCACCCATGTGCTCCGCAGCTTACTTTAGTTGACCCTGAACTTATAAATATATATTGAGCTTAGTGCATGACGAAGCTCTCAACAAGTCAACATTTTTATTTTCATCACTTTATGCTCAACTCACGTAATGCCAACAATAGTAATTCTGTCCGAAGAGAACCCAAGAAGTTATTTGACGATACTCTCACTAGGAGGAAAGCAGAAGCTATTTCCAGTAAGTAAAGTAATTACAAATTGTCAATAATATCTCCTTTGTTATTGACACTGTTTTTATACAATGTTAAAATGTTATTTGTTGTATTGTACTACTGTTCTTGAAAGTTATCTTAACTAATTCTTACAATGCTTTGTCCCCTACAGAAGTTGCTTTGCAGTAAAGCAACGAATTAGTTGTTCACATCCAGTTGACAGTTTCAGCTGCTAGCCAGAATAACACTAAAGACCTTGAAGCCCTTCACTTCTTTGGATACACCGCAACGTATTGAACTTTGAGCCAAAGGCAACTCCAATTGAAGCTGTCACGTGTAATGCTCTTTCGTATTTGCCTCCGTTCATATTGGGCAGCAAACCAAAATGTCGAATTAAAAATAATTTGAATTTAATTTGTTTAGGTAGCTCAGCATCAAAAATGCATCGGGATAAAATTATTAGTCGCCCCGCTCTTGGGAACCCAATCGGTCTGGGTGTCTTGTATGATGCTTGCACTGACAAATCCTGCAACGTGTCAATTCTGAGGGAAAGTCCTCCGCCGTCCAACTGTATCATCATCGACGAAACTCACAAAACTGACAGTGAGTACGTTTATGGTACAAAAGCTAGTGACAGATTCAAGTCATTGAATCTGACAGCCGAGCTACAAGTCAGCTTGTTTTCCGGCCTCGGCAGCGTGAGAGGCTTTGGGAAATATTTCCAGGTGGAAAATACAAGTTCTCGCTCAGTGTCTGTCTCTCTCATCCACAAGATTACAACCAAGTACGAAAATCTCAGGATTCTAGAACACAGAATGCGTGAAAATATCAATCTGGACGCGCTAAAGCACCGCAGTGCTACACACGTTGTCACTGGAGTCACTTGGGGTGCCAACTTGATCGTCACTGCCGAATATACAAATGTGGAGGAGAGTGACAGAAACAAAGTAGACGGATATCTGAAGGCGCAGCTTATAAAATTTTCATGTCAACCTCAAGGCTCTGCAAATTTGGATTTAGAAGGTCGTGAGAATATTGACAACTACAAGTTTAAACTAAAAATAGTCGGCGATATCTTGATCCCCGGCCCCCTTCCGCAGACAATTGAAGGTGCGATGGCTCTCGTGGCGGACCTTTCGACTAATCTTGGGAAGGCCAACCAAGGCAAAGGCGTACCCCTTCGCTATGAACTCACCTCATTGAAAGCTATTCAAGCTTCTTTTAGCTTCAATAATGTCCAGATTAACGGTTTGCTGCCCAACTTGCAAGAATCCGTTTTCCTTGCACTTACCGGCTTCTTTGATGAAATGAGCAAGGATAAGCAAGAGCTAAATGACATTTGTAATGACGTGGAAAAATACGAGGATCTTTTGCCAGAGAACATGCGAATGGAGATAAGAAACCTGAGACACGAAGCAGAACTGGCGGATTCTGAGTTCAGAAGTGACCTGCAGAGCACTTTCATTCAAGTGAGATCCGGCAAAGCTGAGAAATCCCAACTTGACGACATTAAAGATATATATAAGTCCGGGCCATATTCTGCCAGCAATGCGCTACTCAAACTAAAAAACAACTTTCCGCATGTTGACCGGAAAATAGACTTGCTTCAGCAATTTGCTTTCCTCGGGGTTAGTACTGTTTCCATACAAGTACGATCTCTCGCTACAAAACTGCTGGAGTTCACCGGAAAACAAGTTTTTGTCCTTTTTGGCGAATCAGAAGCAATTAAATCGAATAGGAGCCTCTGGGAGGGTCATTTATATGTACTTAGAACACTTGCGCAGGATCAAGATCTGACTGAGAATTCCAAGTTTCTGTTTGTTGACCTGGATTTAACCCCACACTTGAAACCTCAACAGTCGTATGCGTACGGTGCGGATTACAGGATTTGTCTCCAAAGATTTAATCGAAACGGCCGATGTGTGGATGAGGATGCCTACGAATTTTATGCCACAGAAAGATCCTTGAACTATGCCAAATCAGCAAATGTGAGCATGTTGAACTATTTAAACCCGAAACCTCGAGGTTCGACCATTATTGCACTACCCTGCCCTGCATCTCAAACCTGTGGGCCTCAGGTTCATCAATGGTCGTGCTTTGACTGCAAAGGTTTCATTGAGTGGGACTTGAACCATTTTTTCTATTGCTCTTGTGGGGGAGGACCGGCTGACTCGTACACATTTCGATGTTCAAACATCAAACATGGATACGACTTCTACTTCTTTACAGCAGATGCGCTAGGAAAGCTTTTGCGTAAATAAGTATGAGAAACATATGTACACCACTGCAGTGATGTACATACATGTGAAAAAATGTCCAATTCTTAACCAGTACCGAAGATTGTAGCTCGTTATATGAAATAAAATAGCCATTGGAAAAACTTTCTGTAACTCTAGGAAACTGATTGGGAATTTTATGAGAGTAAAATGAAGATAGAAAACTGAATGAGAGAGTATTAAGTTGTTTTTGTCACATTGACAGATGAAAGCCAATTGATTATGAGCTCTCAATAGAGAGACAAAGAAGACTAATTTACTATGCACACAGGATTGCAATAATAGTACCCGCTTATACAACTCCTTCGTAACAATAATATGTCCTTAGACAACTAACCGAATATAGGTGAGCAAGAAGGAAATTCCCTTCCATAAAATAAACTAACTCTTTGCCAACACGACGAATACTTTATAAATTTTGTGGACTGTTTTAATAATTTTTCCTCTCGCTCTCTCTCTTACAACCTTTCACGCTTATATAGGCTCGCGCTGACAACTTGACCCGATGGCTTCCGTTGGCCGAGACTCCATGGCGCTAAGTAGGTCTCTTAACACTTCCGTTATCGAGCTAACTCATTACTCCATAGTTCACAGGGATTAATAACAATTATAATAATTGTTAAATATTTACATCAGGATGAGCTCAAACCAGAGTGGGGAACCCGATGGAAAATGAAAGGGTTTTCAAAACCCGAAGAAACCTGAATCCCAGTAATTTTGGGGTATGGGTATTGAGTTAATTCAGAATACGGGTTCGGGTTTTACCGGGTTTTACAATGGTCAATACCGGTATTTTCGGGTTATACCGGTATTCAAAAACAATTTTTTCTTTCAGTAAAATCTACTTGTCAGAATAATTTAAACGCAAAAATAACACAGAACTAATAGTATCAGCACTTAATCTATTGCATTTTTCAGTTAATATAAGAGCTAAAGCAGAGAATAATCGATCTACACTAACTTGCGTTGCAGGAAGGCATGATAAAATCATAGCCAGATTTGATATGAGCTAATCGTTGTGCACTTGCACCATTGCAAATAATCAAATGGTTCATAACTCGAGTTCTTCATACGGGGCAATTTCTCGAGATTGATTGTTGAGGTTCTTGTCAATTTCTGGAATGAGAACATTGGAAGTCTCAGCTGATACATCACGATGGCACTCACGCGCAAGTAAATAATCATCGAAATCGTCATAATTTACGCTACATTACACGACAATTTTACGGACGTTGTGAGCACGTATGTAAACAAGCAAGTCATGTTAAAGAAGTTGTGGCTTTAGATTTCCATGAAGGTGTTGCCACCGTACGAATCAATAAGAAAATTGAAGGATTGTATTGCAAAACCCGAAATTTGATGGATTTTTTTTTCGGGTATGGGTTTTTGGCTTTTCACATGCCTAAATTCGGGTTGCAACCGGTATCAATGTTGTGCCCGAAATCCGGCCATTCTGGAACCCGTTACTAACATTTTTCGGGTTTTAACCGGTATTTGCATCGGGTTTCGATACCGGTTCCCCACTCTGGCTCAAACTACACAATCAAATAGTATATCATGTTCATGACATAATTACACACAGAATCTAATCACGTGTCCATTAACTCACATACAAATTTCCATCTACAAACTTATTACAACACATTCCTCATCGATTTATCATGACCTCACCGGGCTCCATAAACGTTCTCTTCCTCACCAACGTTACAATTAACTTGACGTTTGTTCATCTTCAGCAACACCGAGCATGAGTCTTTTATAATAACAATACTGCCTAATAATAAAGTCCACGTACAAACAGCATGGACGGAAGCATTCTTTCTGTAAGAAATAACTCCCATTGTGCGCCAGGTTCTTTTAATGACTACATCAGGCATTATGCTTTAAATCGTCCTTCAAATATTGAGCTTTTCAACGGATGGCGTAAAAGCGATTTTTTTATTTCTACTTTCAGCATTTGTATCCCGAGCCATGGCAATTTCATTATCAAATCCAACATCAAGCCAGAATCAATTCTTTATAAAAAAAAAGGTGAAAGTATGCATGGCATCAAACTATAATTTTCTTGACCAATAAATCAACGTGGAGTGATTTTAGCTTAACGGCTCAACTAAATGTACATTATATTCCCCGGATTGTTCAATCAAAGCTCTTAAGTTCAAATGAAATTGGAAGGTCGCGAAGTCTGCCTTGAAAAAGAAACTTGAGTTTCAATTCAAAGGTTTTTACTTTATTAAAATATCCCGAAAGCGTCGAGCGTGGATGGGCTATGAGAAATGATTTTTCGGAAGTGCGGGATCGTGTGAGGACGTGAACGACGCAATAGGATGACGTAATCCTGCTCCCTGCCGTTCTCCTAAGACGTCACCTCCAATTCCTCCCAATTTCCTTGCTACCTCGAGCACGAGTCATCAACCGGCAAAGGCCGAAGTCTACGACGCAATAGGATGACGTCACCTCCCATTACTCCCATTTTCCTTGCTATCCCCAGCATGAGTCATTACACGGCACGAGCCAAAGTCTACGACGCAATAGGATGACGTCACTTCCCAGTCATCCACATTTCCTTGCTCCCTCGAGCATGAGTCATCACACGGTGCAGGCCGAAGTGAACGACGCAATAAGATGACATCATCCTGGTCCCCGTATTTTTTGTTCACTTTTGGTTTTTTATTTATTGACGCTGTCTGAGTCCAGAACTGACACTTTAACAGAACGTATTCCAGGTCAAATCCTTCATGATATGACTTTCGTATGAATCTAACAACTGATGTGACCTTCAGCTTGGCGCAGAAAATGTGTGATTTCCAGGTGGTTTCTTAAGCCACACAAAGGCTCGAATTAAATAGTCACTAATTGCATATTGACAGAATGTTAGTTCCAATCACGAATTAGAGTTTTGACGTCGTATCTATAACAGAAAATATTTTGTATTGGTCTTTTGTTCCTTTGAAGAAACTCGCAATTTGTTCCATAATAAGTTGACTGGTTAAGTAAAGCCGAGCGACTGAGACCCTTCGTATAGTGTTGCCAGCGGCAAACCCGCTGTCTGTAGTTCACCGTAAATTTGCAGTAATTGTGGGTTCCAGCTGTCCCATCGTCGGTCCCCTATGACAGCTCCCAGGCCTCCCCAGTTCCCATCAACCTCGAGCATGCGTCGTGAAACGGCACAGGCCGACGTGAACGACGCAATAGGATGACGTCATCCACGTCCCAGTATGTTTTCGTTGAGTTTTTACTGAGCTTTTTTTACCCAGTTTGACAAGCCAGTGTGGTCTGGGGGTTAGAGCTTTGGACTCATTACTCCGACTCACACTCACAGAGGGTTCGATCCC
>JAQIWI010003485.1:0-10095 GCA_034698825.1 Deuterosminthurus bicinctus
TTAAATTGTATTCCACATTCCATAATTCTAATCCAGCCACTTGAGAGATATAATCCATATTCCTATTCCTAATCCCATAAATGTTGGATTACACATCACTGCTTACCGGCGAGCGTAACATGGAATGTTACAATTAATGAGAAACCTTATTTATTGGACCATTTGCAAAATATCAATATTTAAGTGAGGCGTAATTTGGTGTTGATAAGAAGGTATACCATTATCATTCTTTGAAAACACTTAAGTTACAAAAGAATCTTTCATCTAAATGGATTCTAAGGGCTCTCTTTCGTGCTAACTAAACACAAAAGTGCTGTTTATTCAGACTAAAGCAATTCAGAACGTATTCCATGTTTTAAGTTTTCAGTAAATACTCGCTCCAATAATTGATCGCAACGGCAGTTACTTGAGCTTGAGTAGAATTACTTTAAAATGCCCACTGTGTTTTGCCCTTTTAATTTTGTGTACCAACAATAACTCGAGGAAAGCTTTCCTCAAAGTAAAGTTCCAACAGCGTTATAGAGCTCTGTTTTCAATGTTAAACTGAACGTTACCATTAGAACACAACGAGACGGAATAGAAGGGTGCAGATATCTTATGTCTAAAGCGACCACTTTTTTGCATTTGAAAACGAACAAGTTCTGCTTTGAGATCCTTGAAATTTTGGGTTTTCTGATTGACAAAATCGTTGATTTTGTCTTAACAAAGTCAGAAGTTTTTTAAATTGTTTCAAATTTCTGAATTTCTGCCTGTGATTCTGCTTCAAGCTGTAAAAATTCGCTTTCGAGATTTCCAAAAAAGGCACTTTTTGAGGCTTCAAAATACAAGGAATCTTGTGAGTGTAGCGACTATAAATAAAAAGTTCGTTATTCATTTGCCTGCTAAACGGTCGCTCCTTTTGCGTTATTTCCATGACTTTACATCCGGTAGTTATTTAACTAGTAAATTCTGAAATTTGCTGAGCTCGATTATTCATTACCATACAAAATCCTTGACTTTGAACGTTCCGAAGATGTTGAGGACAAGAAACATCACGGAAGCTGATAATTGGCCTCATGCGTCAATTCTGAGTTTGTTCTGGAGGGATTGAGGATAGCGATCTTGCGCTTTCCAGAGCAAAAAATATCAAAACCGATAGAATGGTTACCTTCTTGCTGTTAATCACTCCCTCCTTGCTGGTTTCAGTGAGTTCATCAATCACATTTACGCAACAAGTATATGAAAGCGGTTTTTCGGCATCTACAATCGAACTACTGTCATCGTTCAAGAAATGTATTGTTTTTATGTTCGACTGGGCCATTGGAAATAATTATGCCTACCAATCGACTGTTACAAATTATCTCATCTTCTACTCGGAGACATTAGGCTGTGCCCTCACAATTGATACTTGGAGGTCGACGTCCATACCTGAACCTGTAATGAATCCACGGTTTACCGATCCATTTCAACGGTATGCATTGTTTACTAGACATGTTACAACTCTTCTAAACATCTACTCGTCTTCAATAACTTCTACTGATGTAGTCAAGATTCCTCTTGTAATAAGGACGTACAACATACCATTTAACTACATTCTACTTTTCATGGACAAGGAGCAGTTTTCCTCTGTCAATATGGTGCAAGTTTTCTCCACGTGTACACAGGTTTCAGCACCTGCAGTGTACATTTCGGTATTGGATCAACACGAGGTGTACGTTGTTGGATTCGCCCATGCACATCACCAGTCAACTCAGTACTTATTCAAAGTCAACGTAATACAAGAGTCCGAAATCCAAAGTCTGCAAAAGACGATCCACAAAGACCTTCAGCAGTCCATGGTTGATGTAGTAACTGCACAACAATCTCTACAGCTGTGCAATTTTGGCTTGCGCACTCACCTGTATGCTAACGACTGCGCTTTCATCTTGCTGGTTGAAAAGTTTAACTTGACGTTCTGTAACAGTCTGTTTTCTTGGTGCCCACCACCAGCGCTAATTAGAATGAAGACGTATCACCAGCTATCTTTTGAAAACACAGTAACACGAAGGTACAAAGTCAATTTCGACTTCATCAACTACCTTGTTAACGTAAGGGAAATCAGTATTCATTACATTGTCAATACAGGCAAGATGGGTTTCAAGGCTTTTGTGCAGGCTTTTGATGTTTTGACTTGGACCGTCACCATGACATCCTCCATATTTGTGACACTAACAGTCGCTGCCATGTCCAACAAGATAGCTTTATCCATGTGGACAAAGCTCTTGCCATCAGCTGCAGTCGTTCTTATGTTGTTGCTTAATCAATTCTACGAGCACTCTCAGCTGCTACGTGCTGCTACCAGGCAGACCCTAGTGGTCATCACGCTTTGGGCTTTTGGAGCAATGCTACTTTGCATAAGCTACACCGGAAACATGGTTAGTGAGCTCGCAGCACCCTCTGTACCCCGATTACCTAAAGATATCCATGAAATATCACTAGCAGAGTACCCAGTTTTCACTAACTGTGTGTACAAGATTTACGAGAACGACAGATGGGAGGAAGTGGGATGTCTCCATTACGAAATAAACAATCGCTTGAAAATTAATCCCACCCAAAAGGGAAAATTCGCAAACGATTTGAGACGACTTGGTACGGTTTTGTCCTTTGTAAACTTCAGTAGTGTACCTGTAGGGGAGACAGAAGGCGTGAAGACCTCCAAGATTTTGTTTGCTATTGCTGACGACCCGGAAGTCGTCAAAGCGCATGGAATCAGGAATGCACTGACCAGCCTCCGTTTACGGGCTTTAAACGGTGGGAAATTGCGCTTTTTCAACATTGCTCACTTGTTTACTGTGGAGTCCAACTCGCTTTTGCCAATCTTTCAAAATTATTTGGCGAATGTACATGAATCTGGAATTCCGAGATACTGGGAGGATGTTCAAAAAGCCGAGGTTTTAAAAAGAAGGATTTTAGGCTTCCGTAAGCCTGACAAGAGTACGTTGAGGAAAGGTTTGGTAAGCAGAATCAACCTTGCCACCATCTGGCGCAACTTCGACCCTGTATTCAGGGGTTTGACAATGGTGCATCCAAATGATAATTTACATCCAGCGTTTGAGCTACTAATCATTGGCTACTTGATGTCTGCACTTGTCCTTTATCATGAACGGTGGCCTTTGCATGTAAGTTTCATCGTGATATGGCTCATTCACAATGGCTCCCTCATAACCGCACGATAAAGGAGCGAGAATAGGGTGAGAATATTGACCATTATTAGGCGCCAGCAGAAAGCCAAAATCTAGTTCGAAATCAAATGAGCTACTTTCCGTCGGATTTATTTAGAACAAAATGCAGTGTGCTCTTGTACATTGGACGTGCATATTCGAGTGGTGATCACTGAGTGCAACACAAGCATTGAATAAGTCATCTATCTTTGTACAGTTTAACAATGAGAAGCTTGAATACTTAATGTATCAAAATGAATTAGCTGTAATTATAATCAAAAGTATTTCGTGTAAACTCACAATAGCAAACGAGTCAACGAAGTGCCGCAGTGAGTGTAAACGCACAAGCTGCGGTAGCACGTTTGCTCAAATGCGGAAAAATATTTAATCCTCTATGATATTTCTTTATTGAAATGCATATTAAGCGGGTTCCATGCTGCTTATGGTAATCATCTCTTATGCTTATCTTTATCTGGAAGGTGTAATGGCAGAAGGTTTTACGGTGGACGGTCAATCGGCGACGGTCAATTGGAGGTGTTTTGTGCCATTACGCTCGCTAAATATTCATAACACTTACTTCCTTATCATCCTACAGCTAGAGATATTTAAACGCAGGTCGAACCGTCTTTGTCAAGGTGCTTTCCCATGGAACCGAAACATGCAAATGGGTCTAGTTTCAACACGGTACTTCAACTGAGTTGAAGTAGTCTGTTTTATTGTAAGAGCGATAAAAAGATTACGGTGGCGTGGCCACAGCTTGCTCCACTGCCTCCACTCACTGTCGCTGTCTTCACATTTCAATCTTTAATATTGGGGGCGGGAGCAAAATAAAACCCGTTATAGAGCCCATAGAGAAAGTTGAAACGGCTCAAGTTTGAGTTCACTGCATAAAAAACTGAAACTATTTAGAGAACTTTCATACAAGATTAATCGGCGTACTTTTTCATTCAAACCATAAAAACCTACTTCTTAACTAGCTTCTTTTCAGTACCCGCAAGCTGCAATATTGTTGTGAAATCATGTAGCAGTTAAGACAAGAGTTGAAACGTTAAATGAATTTTAAATGGTCATCTCAAGATTCTTGTGGACGTATCGAGGATTGACAATAACATTTAGAATTATTACACAGACGCATTGAAAAGTGCCAGATGGTAAACTGCTCCAGAGGAGCTAAAAATCGTTTTCAATTTGGAACCAGAATCTCTGTCCACGCTTTGAATATTTTTTCCACGCCAAGTGCCAATGTAAATCTTGTGAGCACCAACTTGAATTCCTTCAGGTCCTGGATTACCCTCCAGTTCTAAAAGTGTCCGCTTATTTCCACCATTAACATCAATAGTTCCAATGGTATTTTCCCAATAATCTGCCCAGTAAAGTACGTCATTTGAAAGTTGACCTAGTGTGATGCCAACAAGGTCTCTAAATCCAGTTGAAATTATTGTGGGGTTGCTGCCGTCCAGGTTGGCACGGACGAGAGAATGTGGCTGTAAATGTGGGCAATTACCCCAATACATGAAACTGC
Organism: Deuterosminthurus bicinctus; assembly: GCA_034698825.1. Classification (NCBI taxonomy): domain Eukaryota; kingdom Metazoa; phylum Arthropoda; class Collembola; order Symphypleona; family Bourletiellidae; genus Deuterosminthurus; species Deuterosminthurus bicinctus. Next base: position 4,702 of record JAQIWI010003485.1, read on the forward strand.
AATAAAGTTTAAAGTTAAGTTCCTTTAAAGGGAAGTAGGACTAAGAAATATCAATAAGTGACAAAGTGACAACTCTTCAACATTTTCTCACCCTTTCACAGAATCCAAGGCAATACCGAACGGATAATTGACTAAAGATGGATTAGATATTACTACAGCACAGTTTTGGCCGAGTGCATTACAAACTTGAATTTCATGAGAATTAAACTGAGCAAAATAAATGTTTCCGGACGTCTCCTCGATGGCCAGGATGGAAATCAAGTCACCTTCAAACAATAAAACAAAAACTAGACGTTGAATTTTAAACCTTTTAAAAAAAATTAAAACAAACTTGAGGTTACCTGCCAGCGGGATAATCCTTTCTTTATTGAATCCATCAAAAGTAGACCGCATTATGCTTGAATTACCGGACCCGTCGGTCCAGTAAACCTTTTTAAGTTTGTGATTAACAGCTACAGCAAATGTTTTTCCACCCGTAAGAGCTGTGGCCTCTAAGGTTTGTAAGTCCAGAGAAATAAGTCCGTTGCTGGTTGCGGCAAAAAGTCCTGTTGCATTAGGCCCTGTAACAAGCAACAACTTGTTAACAAAACTAGTTTATAGTTTCATAGCATTGCCACAAATCAGAAAACATCCGAAGGTAAATTGTATCAAGAGTTCAAGAGTAGTCCAGATGTAAGCGCTCGTGTGAAGCCAAACTTGTTGCATTCTTGTTCTACGCTAACAATTGGATTTGGAGTATACACTTTTTTTCAGGCCGGACCTTGACCGCATGTAAAAATTTCAACTTTTATCTTAACTTAGATGGTGGCCGTGGCCATTCAAGGAGCAAAGACTGTCAGTAATAACTGATTTCTGTTGGTATTTGCATGAACCAAGTTTAGAAAGCGCTTGAAGCCCATTGCCAAAGAAACTTTGTATTATGCCTTACTTTGTTCTCTTGCAAGACTTTTGAGCGAAATTGGATAGTTCTTTTGTGAAGTCTCCAGCCAGTCGCAAGTTTCCACAAGAACGCCCTCGTTGTTGCTGTTCTGGAGTGCGACTACAAGAGACCCGATGGCTCTCTTTGAGCACGCCGTCTTAATGACCTTTTCAATCTGTTGTCCCTCCTGAACTTTTGGTCCAGTTGCCTAAAATGATTGTTCCGACTTTATTAGTCGCAATTTCAAATGGGCCTGTTATAAAACTATAAAGCCCAAACTTTTGTTAAATTTAATGAGTCTCATTCTCACCATTTGTATGTCAGTCTCATCGAGCACCTTCTGACGGACCAAACTGGAACAAAGTTCTGGAGCGTTAGCAATCTCTGAAGCCTTGCCAACCAAATGACCTTCAAGCTGTTGGATCAAGCCGTAATCTACCCGTGACATGATCTTGTCAATCAACTTCGTGCCGCATGAACTCATTTCGTTTCCAGGTTTCATTTGTTTTGACGATGCTTCTGGTTTCGGAGTCTGCGCAGCTGCGTCGTCTCCTTTGGGTGCACTTACGAAAACCAAAAAATCACAACCATAATTACTACTAAAATTACATTTATTTAACCACAACAGTTGGAAAGCTGACTTAATTATGATTGCAGTACCCAAAGTTCCACTCGGTTTCAACGCCATAACTTTCCTGGACCCAAGCCAGAAAGTCCGACATTAACTGCGAGTTTCCACTTTCTTCAATGGCCTCCATTAAGCCACCAATACCTTCAGCGCCTTTAGTACATGCCATTATCATAGCTAGCCGGACCATCATTTCTTTCAGTCCGAAATTTGCTCCCTAAAATAAAACAGACCTGCACATTAAACTGTACCTGGTCTACCTGAATGAACACTTTAAATCAAACTAATTTTGTTAAAATTAAGTTAAACTCAATAAAACAAAACTAACCGAGTCATTTGATCCTTCGCACAAAACTCCTTTAGACAACAATCCGCCGATAAACTTGAATGGATTTGAGACTTGATCCGATTTGAACACAAGGTGCTGCTTGAGTTTTTGTGGAAGCTCAATTTCAGTATCCAAGAGTAGCCCGATTTTGCTTGCGAATGAGTTTGGTTTTAAGTTGTCCATGGTGGGCTAAACTATGAAAAATTACCAAAAAAATCAACTTGAGGGACTAGACTAGCCTTACTTAAAGGAATAAATTATATTATTAAGTTGAATTATTGCGTGAGCAGGGAATCGGATGCCTTGAATTTCGAAAGGAAGGCCTGTTGATTTTATTGAGATAAAAATTTTGCAGTTGAATTTTAATCCAATGGGAATTCATTGAAACAAATCACAACTGCACAGGAGAGTTTTAGGGGCAATGAAATTATATTGGAGACGTGGAGAATGAAACTCGAGCTTAGTACGGGCAGTCTGGAATGTGAAGACTTGTTTGTAAAAGTATGAAACTCACGCAGAATTATAAACAATTGAGTCTTCGACGGAAAAGGTTATTGGGAGTGACAGAGACAGGCACGAAGACAAGTGTATGAAAACAATAGCCACCAACCTGTTCTTTCATCCCATCCATAAAGTCAATTTGGATTTTACTTCTCAACAGTCGCTGATTCAGTCAGTGTGAGCTACTGTTTGTAGTAGGGGATAATGACAGCACATTGCCACCATCAAAATTAATTTCCCCGAAAGTATGATTTCATTGCGGAAGTGTAATAACAATGACTAACATGTGAATATTGCGGAACTTGTGGTTAACCTAGTCGCTTTCATTGGTACGGATTCGTTATGAATGCGTACAATCTTTAAAACGCATTAATGATTCCGGTCCGAGTTCAGCCCAATCGATCCTAAAAATCGGGAAGAACGACACAACAAAGACTCGGACGAGCTTGAATGTCCAGTACAGAAAACTAACAGCGATGCCAGAAGCCGATCGTCACTAACCCAGCCTTGGAAGTTGAAGAGATAGAGTTTTCAATCATTTATTTTGAATAGCTGCAACTGTTGGATGACAACAAAATAAAACAGCAAGCACTCCATCGTCTGCAATAATAATGTGCAAGGCCTACGATTTGTTGACGTTGACTTGGATTGTCGTAGTGACAGCCTGCGCCTGTCTGTCGGCCGGAATGACTGCTAAATTGGTCACCAACTTGTGGAACAAATTGCAGTCGTCCGCACCAGTTTTTGTTATGTCTCTTATTGAGCAATTCTACGGGCGCGGTCATGTGATGCGTTCTGCATCCAGGCAGATTGTGTTGGTTATTACTTTATGGGCATTTAGAGCTTTGTTGCTTGGGATGCGCTACAATGGAAACACTAACAATGAGCTTGCATCACCCTCTCCCCCGCATTTTCCCAAAAATATGCAACAATTGGCTTAGTTTGGAGAGTGTCAAGTACTGACCGATACTATAATAAGAAGTGTCGGAGTTCTGAGAAAATTTTTTCATTATCAGATTGATAAATCTTTGGCGAAATATGCCAGAAAAATTGGTCTGACGTTGATATTACGTCAGTAAGCCGTCGCACAGTGACGTCTAGTCGTCCCTACGACACGAGGTCAAAACTTTAGTCAAATTTTACGAGAAAATTTCCGCGCTATCGTCACCAGCTGGCGCCATAAGAGAATGAATTGGTGCGTTTTACAAAACTGCAATTTATTACACGGTCCTTCTCGTAACCAATAAAGTTCCCCATGTAAAACATGCTATCAGACAAGGGCAGCCGATAGACCAAGTCAACAACAGTTCCCAAGAAATTGTCACTTACAGCTACATCCGTCTTCATTTCTAGATAATATGACTTAGCGAGAAGAGCATCAAGATCCCACCAACGGCTTCTCACAAAGAGAAATGATTCAACGTTGCTAACTAACCCAATCAATTTGGTGAAGACTGCAAATGCCAGGGGTTACTAGGTCACGTTAACGGAGTCATCATGAGGCTGATCCATACCCAACATTATTCCATTTCCTTCCTAGATTATTGCCTGCTTTTAAACTATCTTGATCCTGCTGCTCTTTATCAAAGGTATAAATTGATCTCGAGAAACTGCTAACAAAGCTTTCAAAAAGGCAAAATCCAACAATGACCGAGTGACACAAATTAGTCAGCACCATATGGAAACTACATAAAATATGGTGCTAATTTTGAAAATCTGCGAGACTGCTCCAAGATGTTTATCTATTCTTGCCTTCAGGTCCTGATTTTATTAAAAGCTTTTCCAAGCCTTTGCATTTGAAGTGTGCATTTTTAGTCAGACATTTTTAGTGCAAAAGAATTCAGTGCAAGTTTGTACGGGGGTGACAGGACCGTGCATGTGCAGAGACCTCTCAATGTGCATTATTATCTAAACACTTGACTCGTCTCAACTGAATAAACATTAGTAATGGGCTTGATGCATTTAAGCTAATTACAATGATCCTACTGACAACAACGCTGTTGTATTCGTCCAAGTTATAGACCAAATCATAGACAGTTAAATGCTTGACCTTTTGAATACATTTAAGTTCAAAAACGCTGCATGGTCTTGGCAAAGCTCTGAAAAATGACCTGACCTGCTATTGAACTTTGCGTAGGTCAACGCGTGCTCAGCAGTGACGAGAAAAACAACATGACTTATTAGTTTAAACTTGCTATATATAAAGCAGATAAAGCACAGCTCTGAGGAAGACACCAACAATTTCCCGAGCATATTTCACTTAAAGCTAAATCAGTCTGAGGTCAAGATAACAAGACTTAGCGAGAAAAGCTTCAAGGTTACAGACTGTCGCTCTCACACAGAGAGGAGCATTTATTCCACTTTGATAAAAAAACTCTTTCAATAAAGACGACAGCCTCAGTGCAGTTAGTCATATCGTACGGCGAAATTTAAGTCGCAGAGGACAACTTGCTTCCTGCTCTAAGACAACATAAAGCAGTCACAGATGCCCACAATTCCCATGAATTTGTATGCAGCTAAAATTTAATGCTACGTCAACCGATGACACAAAGTAGCAGATTTCTTTCATTTCAAAGCCTCAGCATCATCCTCTTTTAATCATTCTAATAACTCGTTCACTTCAGAGCAGTTAGAATTAAATATTTTTAGAGCAAAAAAGCAAGTGGTGTCACATCATTGAGCACTACGGCAGCTCACAAAAGAGTTGCAAATATCTGCAACAATGTCTTTTGCAATTGTGTGGTTCAGTGTGTGGTTGATTCTAAGCAACTTTGTGCTGGGAAATGTGGAAGGGCAGCCAAGGGATAGCTCCACAGTCTTCCAAGCACTCGATAATTTAACCAAAGCAATGGAACGCCTTGAAGCCAAAATAGAGTTGCAAACGGCTACATTATTGAACAATCTTGAGGCCAAGGCGGCAATTCAAGCCAATTTGTTCAATGCATTAGAAAGCAAAGTGGAAATGCAAGGAGCAATCTTAAGCAACTTGGACGCCTTCTTTGCAAAAGTGGAACCAAA